>JAOTOM010002869.1:0-62500 GCA_034440615.1 Ashinkailepas kermadecensis | reverse complement strand
TCATGATAGCTCAATTTGTGTACAAATATGAGATATGAAAGTGTCGGGCACCGGTCGATCTGCGGTGGAATTATAATCTGTCATGTGACCAGAGATACGGTGGCGTCTGCCACATGACCAGAGGCACGGTGACGCCCGCCACGTGACCAGAGGTACGGTGACCTCTGCCACGTGACTAGAGGTACGGCGACCTCTGCCACGTGACCAGATGTACGGTGACCTCCACGTGAACAGAGGTACGATGACTGCGGGTATGTGGGTGCCGTCAGATTACCCGTCTCGCCGGAAACCTGATGTCGCGCACCCTGCTCGGGGGTCGTGCCGAGCGTAACGAGTTCCTGCTGCTGCACGCCTTCACCGAACGTGGCTACATCGTACCCGACAAACAGTGGGGCAAGAAGAAGGTACGTACCCGACAAACAGTGGGGAAAGAGGAAGGTACGTACCCGACAAACAGTGGGGCAAGAGGAAGGTACGTACCCGACAAACAGTGGGGAAAGAGGAAGGTACGTTCCCGACAAACAGTGGGGCAAGAGGAAGGTACGTACCCGACAAACAGTGGGGAAAGAGGAAGGTACGTACCCGACAAACAGTGGGGCAAGAGGAAGGTACGTACCCGACAGTGGGGAAAGAGGAAGGTACGTACCCGACAAACAGTGGGGAAAGAGGAAGGTACGTACCCGACAAACAGTGGAAAAGAGGAAGGTACGTACCCGACAAACAGTGGTGCAAGAAGAAGGTATGTACCCGACAAATAGTGGGACATGAGGAAGGTATGTACCCGACAAATAATGGGACAGGAGGAAGGTACATACCCGACAAACAGTGGGGCAGGATGAAGATGTGTGCGCAGATCCACTGGGACAGGACGGAGGTATGTGTGGACACAGTGGGACAGAACGAAGATGTGTACAGACACAGTGGGACAGGACGAAGGTATGTGCAGATCCACTGGGGCAGTAGGAAGTTATGTGCACACATGGTGAGGCAGGAAGAAATATGTGCATGACAAACGGTATGTCAAGAAGACGGTATGTTCCAAACAAATATTGTATATTAGGGAGGTATCTCCCAGACAAATATTCAGCTAGGCAGAAGCTATACTTGTGCATATATGCATGGTATGTCTGGGAGGAAAAATGTGGCGGGATGAAGGGAATTCCTCCATTAATGGAGAGAAAGGAAAATATTACGGTGTTCGGGTTTTGTGGTTTTAGTGATTTGAACGAATTGAAATCGATAACAGTGATTTCGAAGCTATTTTTGTTCTTTGTCCACCCCGTGGCGTGTTTTGTCCAACCTCCGTGTACGGAGAGAATACGCGGGTACCATGGCCTGTGCATCTGCCAGGGGCACAGCACACGTGCGACCTGCCCTTTATCGGGGACGAGTGGTCTAGGGGTAAGATGCTCGTCTCGCAATCGAAAGATTGTGGGTTCGAATCTCACCTGTCGCTACTCTTCGCCCGCGACCGATCGGCGTGAGAGATTGGCGACGCTATATGACTCAACGGTCGACGTGTCGTAAAACCAATAACCAACCAACCTGCCCTTTATCCCACTCGGTCAGTACGCGAGGTCGGTGGAGGCGGACGGTGTCGATAACGATGCGGCCAACACCACGTCCACCGACACCAAGGGACGACGAAAGCCAAAGTACGGCGGCGGCCTGGTGCTCGACCCCAAGAAGGGCTTCTACGACCAATACATCCTGCTGATGGACTTCAACTCCCTGTACCCCAGCATCATACAGGAGTACAACATCTGCTTCACGACGCTGCCCCGTGTGCCCGACAAACCGGGGGAGGTGAGATAGCGATGGCGGTGATGAACTACTTCCGTGCCCGGCCGACTGCCGTTGGCGGCGCTCATTTTTGAATCCTGGGTTCCACCAACCGTGGACCTGCTGTTGGCGCGGATGTGTTTTGGCCGTCTGAGTGCGACTACACATGGTTTGGTTGCAAGATGCGACTGGAAATATGCTGTGGTCGCAGTGATACGGTGTGGATGCGTTTTGGCTGGAGGTTGTGACTGAATGAGTTTTGTTTTTCTCGGCAGTGGTGTGACTAGAGACATGCTATTAACGACAGTGGTGTGACTGGACATTTTTTCCCGGCAGTGGCGTGACTAGAGACTTGTTTTGGTCCCAGGAGTGTGACGAGACGTATTTCGAGCTGCCATCCGATGATCAGGAGACGGGCGTGCTGCCGTTAGAGATCAAGAAGCTGGTGGAGAGACGACGCGAAGTCAAAAAGTTGATCAAGGAATCCAAGACGGGACCGGAGGAGGCGCTCCAGGTGAGAACTGTTGCGGGGCGGTCCGATCCTCAGCCGTAGCCACCGAGAAGCACCGGACCACAACTATGGAAACCGGCACCACAAAACCACAGCCATTGTAGCCACCGACAAATGCCGGACCACAGCTACAGAAACTATCGGTAAGCGCCGGATCATAGCAGTAGTAGACATGCTTGTGCGCTGTGCGCTAAGCTAAGGTGTGTGTATTCCCCAGTTAATGAGTGGTGTTGAATTGAGTTACATAATGAGTTATGCGCGCTCTATAGCAATTCTGTCCCCAGGGCTGAAACAATCAAGTGTGTGTACCCAGTGACACATGGTTGTCTACCTTTGGTGGTTGGTCAGGGTCTTCCCAAGACTCGAGCCTGTGACCAATGCTGATATATTATGGTGGGCTGAGTTGACCTGACCTGACCTGACCTTAACATCCATAGCTGGACGTGCGTCAGAAGGCTCTGAAGCTGACTGCCAACAGCATGTACGGCTGCCTGGGGTTCGAGTCGTCTCGCTTCTACGCCCGTCATCTGGCTGCCCTAATCACAGGTAATACATGCCACCTGACCCGCCCACATCACAGGTAATGCATGTCATCTGACCCGCCCTCATCACATGTGATGCATACCACCTGACCCGCCAACATCACAGGTGAACATGCCACCTGACCCGTCCACATCGCAGGTGATGCATGCCATCTGACCCGCCCGCATCACAGGTGATACATGCTATCTGACCCGCCCGCATCACCGATGATACATGCCACCTGACCGGCCCACATCACAGGTAATGCGTGCCATCCGGTCACCGTCGGTACAGGTGATGCATGTCATCTGGCCACACTTATCACAGGCCATGCATGCCGGTGTCACAGGTGCTACATGTCTGGCAACCATCACTCCATTTGATGTGAGATATGTGGTCAACCAGTTATCAAAAGCCAGCACCATTATTGGTGCCCATTTGAACCAAGGTCTCCATTTGGTAATGTGGCAGCGGCGGGCACATGGCCTCTGTGCCTGCCCCGAAGATCAGGTGCATCGTCCCCTTCCCTCTGCGTCTGACTTGGTGTCCCGGTACACCCTATGCATGTGACCCGCGGGCCTGGTTCACGCTCCATTTCTGCCCTGGTGTGTCCTCTGTCTGACCCGGTGGCCTGGGGTACCTTCTTGACTGACTGGTTATTTAGACTTGGCGGCGCATCAGCTGCTAGTGCCGGGGTATCCTCTGTCTGACACAGTGGCTTGGTTTACCCTTGGTACGTGATCCGGTGGCCTGGTGTGTCCTCCGTTTGACCCGGTGTCTGTGTCAGTCCTGGTGACTCGGTGTACCCTCTGGCTCTGCCCTGGTGGCTTGGCGTGTCCTCTGTTTGACCCGGTGTCTGTGTCAGTCCTGGTGACTCGGTGTACCCTCTGGCTCTGCCCTGGTGGCCTGGTGTGTCCTCTGTTTGACCCGGTGTCTGTGTCAGTCCTGGTGACTCGGTGTACCCTCTGGCTCTGCCCTGGTGGCCTGGTGTGTCCTCCGTTTGACCCGGTGTCTGTGTCAGTCCTGGTGACTCGGTGTACCCTCTGGCTCTGCCCTGGTGGCCTGGTGTGTCCTCTGTTTGACCCGGTGTCTGTGTCAGTCCTGGTGACTCGGTGTACCCTCTGGCTCTGCCCTGGTGGCCTGGTGTGTCCTCTGTTTGACCCTTGTGGGTGTATCTGTGTCAGTCCTGGTGACTCGGTGTACCCTCTGGCTCTGCCCTGGTGGCCTGGTGTGTCTGTTTGACCCGGTGTCTGTGTCAGTCCGGTGACCGGGTACCCCTGGCTCTGCCCTGGGCCTGGTGTGTCCTCTGTTTGACCCGTGTCGGTGTCAGTCCTGGTGACTCGGTGTACCCTCTGGCTCTGCCCTGGTGGCCTGGTGTGTCTGTTTGACCCGGTGTCTGTGTCAGTCCTGGTGACTCGGTGTACCCTCTGGCTCTGCCCTGGTGGCCTGGTGTGTCTGTTTGACCCGGTGTCTGTGTCCTGTTTGACCCTGTGTCTGTGTCAGTCCTGGTGACTCGGTGTACCCTCTGGCTCTGCCCTGGTGGCCTGGTGTGTCCTCTGTTTGACCCGGTGTCTGTGTCAGTCCTGGTGACTCGGTGTACCCTCTGGCTCTGCCCTGGTGGCCTGGTGTGTCTGTTTGACCCGGTGTCTGTGTCAGTCCTGGTGACTCGGTGTACCCTCTAGCTCTGCCCTGGTGGCCTGGTGTGTCCTCTGTTTGACCCGGTGTCTGTGTCAGTCCTGGTGACTCGGTGTACCCTCTGGCTCTGCCCTGGTGGCCTGGTGTGTCCTCTGTTTGACCCGGTGTCTGTGTCAGTCCTGGTGACTCGGTGTACCCTCCGGCTCTGCCCTGGTGGCCTCGTGTGTCCTCTGTACCGGACACAGCGGCTTGGTGTGCCCTTCGTACCTGAGCCGTTGGCATGTTGTACCCACTGCATCCGCCCTGGTGGCCTGATGCGCCTGCTATGTCTGACCCGGTGGCCTGGTGTGCCACCACGTCTGACCCGGTGACCCGGTATACCCTCTGTGTCTGACCCGGTGGTCTCGGGAACCCTGTGTCTGACAAGATGATGGTGTACCGCCAGCCAAGGGTCGCGACATCCTGCTGCAGACCAAGTCGCTGGTGGAGCGCATGGACCTGGAGGTGGTGTACGGCGACACGGACTCCATCATGATCAACTCGCGCCAGCTGAGCTTCGACCGCGTCATGGAGCTGGGCAACGAGGTGGGCCGACGGTCGGCTGTGTCGGCTAGCGCGCAGAGATGTGAAGCAGCCGTGTCGATGTGGCGGAGAGGTGACGGTGACGGTCCTGGGCGCTGGGCTGTGTGGAGGTGTGGAGTGGAGGGGTGTCCAGTAGCGAGCCGTGTGAAGGGTGTAGAATGGAGGACCTGGTGGAAGCTATGGTGGTGGACGGTATGGAGGGATCAGGGTGGTGAAGTGTCTGGAGGCGGCTGCGGCGGTTTAGGGTTGTAGTGAGCTAGGTGAGGGGCCTCGTGGAGGATGCAGGGTGGAAGTCTGTGGAGCCTCCTGATAGTAGGTTGTGTGGATGGCCAGTAACTCCTGGGTGTAGGATGCAAAGTGGAGCGATCCGTGAGACGTGCAGGGTGAAGGCTGTGTGGAACTCTGGGTGAAGTGCGGTATAGAGAACCAGGTAAAAGGCCTGGTGCAGGGTGGAGGGCTTTGTGAGGGGTACATGGTGGAAGGCTGTGTGAATGGTGCGAGAGAAGTTGGTAGTATTGGTCTTCGATTTGATAGGGCACATTTACACCTGGTCTAGTGCACCTTGTCTGTGGATCAGCCAGTACACCAGTAATAGTACATTATTTTCATTACAATGGCGTGGAAGTACCTGAATTGTCCATCCCAGCAATGTGATGATCCTATGTTTATCTGACTCGCATGCACTGATTGAGAAAACGGACTAGATCTTTAAAGATGTACGAGTGAAGCGGAGCGGACTTACGACTAGCCTGTGTATAACACATGTCAGATACCACTGCGAACCCTGTGTGACCGATGTGACTGGCGGTTACACTGCTCCGTTCCCCAGATAAAGCGCGAGGTGAACAAGCTGTACCGGCTGCTGGAGCTGGACGTGGACGGACTGTACCGCTACATGCTGCTGCTGAAGAAGAAGAAGTACGCGGCGGTGGCGGCCAGCCGCGACAGCAACGGCGTCGTCCAGTTCCACCGCGAGCTCAAGGGCCTGGACATCGTGCGCCGCGACTGGAGCCGCATCTCGGCCAGCTGTGGCACGTGAGCAGAGCCGGGCCGGGTCCCGCGAACCGGGTCCGCACTCAGGCGGGTGTCTTACGCCAGCCCGAGGCTTCACTGGCTACATATGCTGGCCCAGAAGACGCAAATCAGTCAATTTTACTTAGAAATTGTCAATTGTCAATTGCCAATTGAATTTGCATTTGAATTTGAATTTGAAGTCAGTTTTTAGAAACAAAGTCATGTTTCATGTGGCGCCTGTGTCTGCCGCCTGGCTCCAATTGGAACCGACGTTGCGCTGCGAAATGGAGTGAGCCATCGTTCAAACGCAGCCTTCTCATCCAGATGAGACATTTGCTGTATGAAAAGAGCCGAAACATTACCAAGGCCGCGTCCACGAGCGGCTGGGATGAGTTGTTTGACATGTGCGCGTGTGGTGTAAGGTGGCAGACGGTCAGACCTTCACCAGCTGACGAGTGTGCCAACGGGTAGGGTTAGGTACAGCAGGTAGGTTCAGGTACAGCGTGATTCGTCCATTTACAGTCACGATGGTGATTTAGCTTGCCAGTTAGACGCCTTGTTCGGCGCAAGACAAGCGGGGCCTAGAGCGTTGTGATGTACATTAAACGGGCGGAAAACTCAGGCAGATTTTCAAATGTGATTGGAAAACGGTTTTCATTGGAGGAATTGTCATCTTAATACTCGATTATCTTATCTTAAGGATTGATTGTAAAAGAAAAAGCGCGCCACGCTGAATATTCCCCACTATAAATGCTGTTTCGTTAAAAACCGTGTGAACATAACGAACATAACAAACACAACTTTGAGCGGGTATACTATGATATGATGGGGTCAGGAGGTGGATATAGGTATGTTCTTATTTAACTTTTTTTTTGCGAATAAAATTGCATTCGTCCTCATTGATTTTAGTTTCTTGTTGCATCGTGCTAAGCCTAATCCATACTTTAGGCCTGGGCTTACCACCAAGCTGTTTTGGCCTGGTAGTCCAAGAACCTCTTATGGGCGCTACATGACGTATACAGCCGATGCGCCCCGAAACTACAATAACTAACTAACTCCAAGAACCCCGTGATGTCCACGACCTCGATGGCAACTATTCGTGAGCTCATGTAAAGTGCGTGTTGTATGATGCTGTGGCTTAGAACCCAACAGTACCCTTGTCTCCATCTCTATGCCACGTTGTGGAAGCAAGCATGGATACCTTGCCTGGCTCACTGCACCGATGTTGTGTCTGACATTAAGGCGACCACTGCTCTGGTGTCGACAGGTACGTGATTGATCAGATTTTCTCGGCCCTGAACCACGACGAGAAGCTGGAGAAGATCCACGCTCACTTGGAGGCTGTGCACCAGCAGCTGGAGAAGGGCGAGGTGCCGCTTTCGGACTTGGCCATCACCAAGGAGGTGGGCCACACTTGGTCCTGGACCACAGATACCGGATGAAATTGTTGTCGGGATCCAAGTTACGGATAATAAAGCCATCCCTCGGTCAGTGGCCCTCGTGCTCGGGCAGAACAAGGCAAAACGAAGGGACGCTGTGTCGATTACGCATAGGATATACTTACGCCACCCATGTTCACTTACTCAATGGTGAGAATGATCCATTGTGTCCGAGATGTGGTGCAGTAATGACGGTTAGCCACGTTCTGATTTCATGCCCTAGGCTTGGGCTGGAACGTCTTCGTCATTTTGGGAGTGACCAGGCTCACTCCCTCCTTGCAGTTTTAGGTGACAAATCTCAGGTTGTGGAATCCGGAAGGCTCTTCAGGTTCCTATCTGATGTGAAGTTGTATGCTATTTCCCCGGGGCGTTAACATCAACATGCACCAGGAAAGAGAATACCCATAGTACAAGGGACTACCTATAGAGACTGCTGAACAATTAATAGTTATGGGCGCTAAATGACCTCGTAGTCGGCGTGCCCTTAAGCCAAAATAACTAACTAACTTGTCGGGATCTGTGATCATGAAAGGATCGTTGGACGCGGGGGCCGTGCGGATCCGTGGTAGATGTCTAGAAGAATGCTGCATAGCAAATGCCAACGACAATTTTAAGCTTGATGTTTAAGGCATGCGGTCTTATGCCACAAGGTAATCGGTGGATGGGTGCCCTTGTGTAAATAAAGTCAGCCCATTGGTGCATGTCGAGTGGAATATTGCTGCCCGTTATATTCTTATCTAAGCATGCATGCAGTTGCGCAATTTGTCGCTATATACATGTTGGACTAGTTTGAATTACAATAGTTTTATGAACCATTTATCTTGCACCTAGATATCCGTATAGGCGTATCAATGGATATAGAAGAACGAAATCACATCGTTCACAATTTTACGTCGAAATCAATTGATGTGTCGTAGCAAGTTGTACATCTTCAGGCCATCGATGATGTGGAAAACACGTTTAAAGCCTAACTGAAACCACTGCAGAATGCTGTTAATTACCCCTCCGCATCTCTCTAGTTGTTTTATGCTCACATCCTGACATGCATTGTGGAGGCATAAATCCGTCCCTCCAAAATTTTCCTTTGCACTCGGACCCCTCCCATGTGCCCCAGCCACATCTGAATGTATTTGTGGTGACGTTGCTTGATGTGTGTTCGGAACCGCGACTTGACCTCCACGTGACGTTCTGACTGTGTCATGCTGATCACCTCCATTGTGTTCCTTTCACGGTGTGACTGACCGGGTGCATAACAGAAGCCTGTCTTCACAGGTGTATGTTGCTTGCTGACAGTAACCATGGTAACCGTCAGCTCTGAACCAAATTCCACCAGTGATGTGGATAACACAGATGACCATCCACGTACATGCCATCTAATCTGGTGGTGATTCCTTTCTTGTCAAGACATCTCTTGTTTTCTTCTGTTGTGCTGTCAAGATCTGGGTGTTGGCTTATTTTCTGTCCCACTGTCAAGATGTGCGTTGTGTTCTCCCCTGTCATACAGGCAAGATGCGTGTTGAGTGATCAGTCTTATTGATCGTCATATTGTTACACCTCCTGCGCAGCTGAAGAAGAATCCCGAGGAGTACGCTGACAAGAAGGGGCAGGCGCACGTGAACGTGGCTCTGCGTGTCAACTCGCGCGGCGGCAAGAAGTTGCGTCGCGGTGACACCGTTCAGTACATCATCTGCCAGGTATGTCAGCCTCCGTGGTGATCGGCAGCTGTCTGGAGTGTACCGCCTCATCCTGCTGTCTGCGGAGTGTACCGCCTCGTCCCGCTGTATGTGGAGTGTACCGCCTCATCCTGCTGTCTGCGGAGTGTACCGCCTCGCCCCGCTGTCTGCGGAGTGTAACGCCTCGTCCCGCTGTATGTGGAGTGTACCGCCTCGTCCTGCTGTCCGCGCGGAGTGTACCGCCTCATCCTGCTGTCTGCGGAGTGTACCGCCTCGTCCCGCTGTATGTGGAGTGTACCGCCTCATCCTGCTGTCCGCGGAGTGTACCGCCTCGCCCCGCTGTCTGCGGAGTGTACCGCCTCGTCCCGCTGTATGTGGAGTGTACCGCCTCGTCCTGCTGTCTGCAGAGTGTACCGCCTCATCCTGCTGTCCGCGGAGTGTACCGCCTCGTCCCGCTGTATGTGGAGTGTACCGCCTCGTCCTGCTGTCCGCGCGGAGTGTACCGCCTCGCCCCGCTGTATGTGGAGTGTACCGCCTCGTCCTGCTGTCCGCGCGGAGTGTACCGCCTCGCCCCGCTGTCTGCGGAGTGTAACGCCTCGTCCCGCTGTATGTGGAGTGTACCGCCTCATCCTGCTGTCCGCGGAGTGTACCGCTTCGCCCCGCTGTCAGTGGAGTGTATCGCTCCGTCAATACAGGGTTGGCAGTGTTTACTACCAAACCTGGCCTTGCTGGTTGTTACCACTGGCAAGTGCCGACATGTCAAAAAACTGTTTTGTCGGTTTTTACCTGCACAAACTTTGTGTCATCATTTTCAGATATATAAGACATACTGACTATACTGACTATAAGACAGCAGATATATGTCTAGTAGAATGTCACGTATCATATAACATGGAAGTTGGCAAAATTGGAGCTGAAAATGTCACATGAAGTGGTACCAATTCTTCGCTTGTTTTTACCATTATTTTTCCGATTCTTACCCGCAAAAAACTCGTCATGACAAAACCTAGTTTTCTCGGTAGAAACTCCAACCCTGCCCGTCACACTGTATGTGGAGTGTGTCGCCTCGGCCCACTCTGTGGAGTGTACAGTCCGTAAAGATGGTATGCATTCGAGGGAAGATCTTACGGATGTCTACATGCAAGTTCCAATGTATGTTAAGTTTTTCGTTGCAATTTAGCTCCTGCCCAGGTATGAATTGTGATGAGCTGGGACAATTTCAATTGAGCAATCTGTCATTAAAAGTCAAAAGGACGTATCCCGGATGTTGAGCATGTTGAAGAGAGCTGTTTTCGGGTTTGCGTCATTTTTCAGGATATTAGTCGAACAAGGAATTATCTTATGCCATTCGAACTGGTGTCAACCAAGCGTTTTCATGAAATTGTTTTCACGATATCTAAATTATTTTGATATTATCAGCAGTATTGAATATATCAGTATCGTAGTATATCAGTACAGTATATCGGTATTGAAAATAGACGATATCATAAGTAATCTCTTTACCTGAAATCGCGTTTGGTACGATATTTTATGTATCACAATCTGTAATAGTGAGCATAAGCATGCTAATTACACACAAGCCACTGCTAGAATCGAGGCATGGGGACATCATAAACACACATCGAGAAGCACGATGTAACATTTGGGAAGGATGTCTCTTCAGTGTTCAATAGGTGGTATATTTCACACTACTTCACGAATAATTTATCACTGATGTGATGTGATGTGACGTGACGATGATAGCGACTGTGATGGTACAGTGCTATCGAATGTGACGTGACGGCGATAGCGACTGTGATGTGACGGTGATGGCGACTGTGATGTGATGGCGATGGAGACTGTGAAGTGACGTGACGGCGATGACGACTGTGATGTGACGTGACGGTGATGGCGACTGTGATGTGACGGTGATGGCGACCATGACGTGGCGTCGATAGCGACTCATGTGACAGTGATAGCGACTGACTTGACGGTGATGGTGATATAGGGACAGTGACGATGACACGTCACGGTGCTGGTGATATAGTGACAGTGACGGTGATGGCGACTGTGACGTGACAATGATATCGACTGTGACGTGACGGTGATGGTGATATATTGGTAGTGACAATGACACGGTGCCTGGTGACACACATTGGCAGTCACGGTGACGATGACACGGTGACCGGTGACAATGACAGTCACGGTGACGATGACACGGTGCCTACATTGACAGTCACGGTGACGATGACACGGTGACCGTGTGCCGGTGATGGTGACACACATTGACAGTCACGGTGACGATGACACGGTGCCGGTGATGGTGACACACATTGACAGTCACGGTGACGATGACACGGTGCCGGTGCCGGTGATGGTGACACACATTGACAGCCACGGTGACGATGACACGGTGACAGTAGGTGCGACACGGTGATGGTGATGGTGACACACATTGACAGTCACGGTGACGATGACACGGTGCCGGTGATGGTGACACACATTGACAGTCACGGTGACGATGACACGGTGCCGGTGATGGTGACACACATTGACAGTCACGGTGACGATGACACGGTGCCGGTGATGGTGACACACATTGACAGTCACGGTGACGATACAAATTGACAGTCACGGTGACGATGACACGGTGCCGGTGCCGGTGATGGTGACACACATTGACAGTCACGGTGACGATGACACGGTGCCGGTGATGGTGACACACATTGACAGTCACGGTGACGATGACACGGTGCCGGTGCCGGTGATGGTGACACACATTGACGGTCACGGTGACGATGACACGGTGCCGGTGATGGTGATGGTGACACACATTGACAGCCACGGTGACGATGACACGGTGCCGGTGCCGGTGATGGTGACACACATTGACAGTCACGGTGACGATGACACGGTGCCGGTGATGGTGACGAACACGGTGGATGGTAACAGTCACGGTGACGATGACACGGTGCCGGTGATGGTGATGGTGACATAACGTCACGGTGACGATGACATGGTGATGGTGACACACATTGACAGTCACGGTGACGATGACACGGTGCCGGTGATGGTGACACACATTGACAGTCACGGTGACGATGACACGGTGCCGGTGATGGTGATGGTGACACACAAGGTCACGGTGACGATGACATGGTGATGGTGACACACATTGACAGTCACGGTGACGATGCCACGGTGCCGGTATTATGAACATTAACGGTCACGGTGACGATGACATGGTGATGGTGACACACATTGACAGTCACGGTGACGATGACACGGTGCCGGTGATGGTGACACACATTGACAGTCACGGTGACGATGACACGGTGCCGGTGATGGTGATGGTGACACACATTAACGGTCACGGTGACGATGACATGGTGATGGTGACACACATTGACAGTCACGGTGACGATGACACGGTGCCGGTGACACACTTGACAGTCACGGTGACGATGACACGGTGCCGGTGCCGGTGATGGTGACACATTGACAGTCACGGTGACGATGACACGGTGCCGGTGATGGTGATGGTGACACACATTGACAGTCACGGTGACGATGACACGGTGCCGGTGGTGGTGATGGTGACACACATTAACGGTCACGGTGACGATGACATGGTGATGGTGACACACATTGACAGTCACGGTGACGATGACACGGTGCCGGTGAACACATTGACAGTCACGGTGACGATGACACGGTGCCGGTGCCATGGTGACACACATTGACAGTCACGGTGACGATGACACGGTGCCGGTGATGGTGATGGTGACACACATTGACAGTCACGGTGACGATGACACGGTGCCGGTGATGGTGATGGTGACACACATTAACGGTCACGGTGACGATGACACGGTGCCGGTGATGGTGACACATTGACAGTCACGGTGACGATGACACGGTGCCGGTGTCGGTGATGGTGACACACATTGACAGTCACGGTGACGATGACACGGTGCCGGTGATGGTGATGGTGACACACATTGACAGTCACGGTGACGATGACACGGTGCCGGTGATGGTGATGGTGACACACATTAACGGTCACGGTGACGATGACATGGTGATGGTGACACACATTGACAGTCACGGTGACGATGACACGGTGCCGGTAATGGTGACACACATTGACAGTCACGGTGACGATGACACGGTGCCGGTGATGGTGATGGTGACACATTAACGGTCACGGTGACGATGACATGGTGCCGGTGATGGTGATGGTGACACACATTACAGTCACGGTGACGATGACACGGTGCCGGTGATGATGACACACATTGACAGTCACGGTGACGATGACACGGTGCCGGTGATGGTGACACACATTGACAGTCACGGTGACGATGACACGGTGCCGGTGCCGGTGATGGTGACACACATTGGCAGTCACGGTGACGATGACACGGTGCCATTGATGGTGACACATTTGGCAGTCACGGTGACGATGACACGGTGCCGGTGATGGTGATGGTGACACACATTAACGGTCACGGTGACGATGACATGGTGCCGGTGATGGTGATGGTGACACACATTGACAGTCACGTGACGATGACACGGTGCCGGTGATGGTGACACACATTGACAGTCACGGTGACGATGACACGGTGCCGGTGATGGTGACACATTGGCAGTCACGGTGACGATGACACGGTGCCATTGATGGTGACACACATTTGGCAGTCACGGTGACGATGACACGGTGCCGGTGCCGGTATGGTAACACACATTGACAGCCACGGTGACGATGACACGGTGCCGGTGATGGTGACACACATTGACAGTCACGGTGACGATGACACGGTGCCGGTCCGGTGATGGTGACACACATTGACAGTCACGGTGACGATGACACGGTGCCGGTGCCGGTGCCGGTGATGGTGACACACATTGGCAGTCACGGTGACGATGACACGGTGCCGGTGATGGTGATGGTGACACACATTGACAGCCACGGTGACGATGACACGGTGCCGGTATATGGTGACACACATTGACAGTCACGGTGCGGGCGACGCCGCGGCGCCGGTGGTGGGGACACATTGACAGTCACGGTGACGATGACACGGTGCCGGTGATGGTGACACACATTGACAGTCACGGTGACGATGACACGGTGCCGGTGCCGGTGATGGTGACACACATTGACAGTCACGGTGACGATGACACGGTGCCGGTGATGGTGACACACATTGACAGTCACGGTGACGATGACACGGTGCCGGTGATGGTGACACACATTGACAGTCACGGTGACGATGACACGGTGCCGGTGATGGTGACACACATTGACAGTCACGGTGACGATGACACGGTGACCGTGTGCCGCGGCAGGACGGCAGCGGCCTGGAGCCGATGCAGCGCGCCTACTCGGTGGACGAGGTGGCCGCCAGCGACGGCCGCCTCGCCGCCGACGTGCAGTACTACCTGGCCAGCCAGGTGCACCCGGTCGTCAGCCGACTGGTGGAGCCGCTCGAGGGAACCGACGCCGCCCGGCTGGCGCAGGCGCTCGGTGAGGCACCCCTCCTCCATCCCTTTGGATTTCATGGTGGAAAAATGTGGACATTTCTTTTGGACAGGTAGTGTAAGGACAGAAGAGTAATGTAGCAAGTATATATGACGCAGGATTTCATAGCAAACTGTGCGTTTAACCGTGACCTAATGTGCCTTAAGATAATTCCTGGCAACAATACCAATATTGAAATAATTCAACATGCCATTTTCTCATTATGTGATGTTCTCAGCTTGATTGTTATATTTAATACAGGATGATGAAAAGATGGGAACAGAAGATCATTGATCATAATTAGAGGTAGGAGAAGAAAGTGGTTAAGCTATGCATAGCTGGATGCCACTTTTCGCCCAGATCTGACAACTTGAACATGCCTACTGGGGTACGTCAGTGGTCCAATATGTGCGGTCGCCTGCTGACGAAAAGCGGATCGTGCTTCAGGCTTGGACCCCAGCAAATTCCGCCACCAGGCGACACGCCAGGACGGCGGCGACCACATGAAGCAGGGTCCGGCTGGCGTCCCGGACGCACAGCGGTTCGCCGCCTGTGCGCCGCTGACTGTGCGCTGCGTGGGCTGCCAGCGGGACCAGAAGTTCTCGAGCGTGTTCATAGATGGCGGGCAGGAGATGCGCCTGTCGCGCTGCGAGAACACCGAGTGCGACGCGGTGCCGATGCAGTATCTGCCGCTGATCGTTAATAAACTGAGGGTGGAGATCCGAGCTGCAACACATCAATATCTGCAGGTGAGCGAGTCTGCATCCGCAAAATTCAACTTTTCTTTATAATTTATATAAATGCTTCTTTGGGTGGGCTGGCTTCATTGAGTACCGTCGTGTGCTAAGAAGCAATCCTTGCGTGGGCGCCGACCCATCGCCGTGTCTGGGAGTTATAATCCAATGCGAATTCAAACCGCGGGTACTTAACGTGTCGGCATTGCTCCGACTTAACTGCCATGCTACCTCACACCCTAGCAGGTCAGTTGTCAGCGGGGGGTGGGGGGCAGCGAGCACGTGAAGGGATTCCTGTGTGGCCGGGACGGTAGGCTGATGCAGGGTGGCGCTCTAACCACCCGAGCTATATAGGCGGCCCGGTTGTTGTCGCCTGTCTGGGCGTCAGACACACCGCAACGTGTCTGGGTATCTGAGACATCGCCGCCTGTACCTGATGTTGGCTGATGTGTTGCCACGCTGTGTCGGGTCCAACCGCACGTGCTGCCCACGTGCTGTTGACCGATGTGTGGCTGTTTTGTGTGGAGCCCGACGTGATGCTGACCGACGTGCGCCTGTTGCCAGGGAGTGTTGTGCTGCGAGGACCCCGGCTGTCCTCACGAGACCCGCCGGCTGCCGTTCTTGTTCGAGCGAGGTTTTCCCGTGTGCGACCTCTGCCACAAGGCCGTCCTCATTCCCAAGGTGGGTGCCGCCGCTGATGTTGACGACAATTCCTGGGCCTTCAGAGCAGGCGGGATCCGCGGATTTGGGTGCGGTAGTCCCGCGGCTGTCGACCGAGAGAATGGAAAATCGAGCGCAACAATCCCCGACATAATGAGAACGGCGCTCCGTGGAGGCTGATGGCGTAGTCATACGTGCCCTCGGGCTGTATGAATTCCACAGTCCTGGGTTCGTAGTCTGTTCCATGCCTGTGTAATCTCATTGTCTCTGTAATTCTTTGCTGTCAAATGTTCGATGTCTAACCACTCCCTGTCGTCCACCATTCTGCATTGTTTTGTTTGTTTACTCTTCACGAACTGAAACCCCTGAAAGAAATCGTTTTGGGAAAGACACCAGCATCTCATGGGTTCTGTGAGGTGGCCAAAATTGAATTGTTCATCTTAGTTGGTAAAATGTTGCAGTCCATTTGGACGATAACTGGCCTCCGTTCCCTGGCACCTCTCACCTCCAAGCGTTTTTTGTTTTGCTACCAACCACGATGCATATAATTCTGTTCGCAGACTTCATAGCTGTCGAATAATTTTTGTGTATGTTGTTCAGCGTGAGCTGTGTTACAGCTGTGCTATCAAACAGTAATGAACTGGGCATCGTCTAGAGGTCTCACGACAGAACCGCTGGGCATAGTCCAGAGGTGTCGCGACAGAACTGCTGGGCATAGGCCAGAGGTGTCACGACAGAACTGCTGGGCATGTCCCAGAGGAGTCACGACAGAACCGCTGAGTATAGTGTCGGAGGTGTCACGACAGAACCGCTGGGCATAGTGTCTGAGGTGTCACGACGGAACCGCGACTACAATTACTGCCAACGGTAGTTCTACGACTATGCGACTGCGACCCGACGTTACTGTCACACCAAGAACGTCGGCCGACTTTACTGCGAGACGACACGACTGCGAATGCAAATACTGCGACTCGAAATTACTGCTACACGACACAACTGTATCAAATGCGACGTGGACTGGAACATAGAAAACGGACGATTTTACTTTTTACCTCATCAGGGGGCGATTTTCCTTTTTTACCTGATTAGGTGACGATTTTACTGTTTTACCTGACTAGGCGACGATTTTACCTTTTTTGCCTGATTATGGGACCATTTTACTTGATAGGGTTTATGACAATATATCCGACCAATGCAATTCAGTGACTGTCGCATGTGTCGTTGGAAACTCTTGAGGTGTCTTAGTCAAAACAGGTGCACGCTCCTGACGAGGACAAGGCACCCCATTGCGCTGACGACGCAAAACGGTAAGCTCCATGTAGGGCACAAGTCTTGCAGAAATTCCGGGTTCCTGCCCTTTCTGGTATAGGCTGTGGTCTTGACGAACTGTAAGCGAGGTGCAATTGGCTTGCACGTGCATGGCAACCACTCCTTGGCGCCCACCTTTGTGAACTGGGCATCCAGATAACCCTGGTGACCGGCTACCAGTCCACCAAGGTTGATAGCTAGGGCATTCAACGGCGGATCTACCGGTGAGATGGTCGAAGTGGCACATTCATCTACCATATTTTGATGAATAGTGGCCTATATGGTAATCAGGTGCTACGAATCCGCCTGTGCAATTTGTACACTAATCGAACCAACGGTTCTTGAGATATAGCCTCGGGCAGTTTTGAAGGTCACGAAAAGTGGTGATCTTCAACGGTCTGCATCTCTTATACCGTTAGATATTAATTTCCAGATAACGTTTATGATTCGTATAAACCCTTTAAGATGTCTCTGAAAGATAATTTTTCTTCCTGTGAATGTCACGAAATGTCACGTCACGAAATATAAAGTAATCAGGTAATTTTCTCAAAATCACATTTTGACAAGCACTATCACGAATGCGATAGTACTATAGTACTTGGACTTCTGCGATCTAGAACATGTGTCTATGTAATGCAAATGCGTAAGATACGTGCCAGGTGGTCACGTGGCCCCCCGTCCCCAGTTTCCAACGTGAAAAAATTGCTAATTCCTTGCGAATCGCATCTTTCCACAGAATTTCATGATCGTGCAGCTTGTGGAATGATAATGACCGACGCTCGTGGAACAGTGGTGCAGCAAATTTGCACGTGCCGAACATATAAATACTTGAATACCTTTTACTTCATCTTTATTTAGCTCGCAACAAAAGCTGGGAGTCGAACTTCCCTCTCTATCCGTACTGCAAGGGGTGGAAAGTTTTGGGCATTGCGAGAATTAAACTATTTATGTTATGTCCCTCCCTTTCCACTGCTCCTTTTGTGGTCCTGCTGATGTCCCGTGGAAATTTTTTGCGATCACAGAAAAATCGTTCAGAACAGTTGGTTGAAGATATTCCGGAAGCATCAATGTCGCATAGCGGTTCTAGTAGTCGCATAAATAACGTGTAGCAGTGATGTTGCGTCGCAGTATTTGCATTCGCAGTCTTGTATTACTGTAAAGTCGGCCGACGTTTTTACAGTGACAGTCGTGTCGCGTCGCAGTTCTTGCTGTCGCAGTTGTGTCGTGTAACCGTTATGTGTCGCAGTATTTGCGTCCGCAGTCGTGACGTCGGAGAAAAGTCGGCAGCAGTATTGCATTCGTGCTCATGTCGTGGAACCTCTCGCAGGGATTATCCACCTCCAGAACGGATGGCGTGGCCGACAGACCTGACGGTGAGGGTATGTAGGCTGGTCCTCCAACCTCTGCAGGCGGTAGTCGCTCCGGGTCGGGTGATCTGCACTCTTGGATGTGTGTCTCACTCTCCACAGTACGACGACCGATCGCTGTACAATCAGCTCAGCTTCTACCAGCACATGTTCGACCTGCGCAGGGCTGTCGACGAATTGGACGTCAAAGAGAGACGTAAGTCGGGTGTGGAAGTAGATGTGATAGGGTGTTCTGAACCGGGCCTGGTGCATGCTAAGAGTGGGGTCCAGTGATAAATTATTCGTGAAATAGGGTGGAATATACCACTTACTGAATACTGAACCAACATCCTTCCCAAAGTAGTATCGACATCGTGCTTTTGGTGCGTGCTTGTGAGGGCATCATGCCTCGTTTCTAACAGTATCCCGTTTATAAGTATTATGCTTATGCTCACCATAACGGATCCGGGATTGTGATACCGAACATTTCATAGTGCAATTCCAGATAAAGGGATTACCTATGATGTGCTATGTTATACAATGCCGGTTTATCGCATACGTATTTGTATCGTTGTTGATATCGGAATCCCCAAATCAGGTACCTCTTAAAACACTCAAAACGGGTAATTATATGTATACAATTGTCCCAGAACTGGATTTTAATGACCAAAGTATTTTAAACAGCATTGTTTCCATGGAGATTTCGACATCCTGCTGTACTCGTTTCGACATCTCACACCTAACGATAAATCATTATTTTAACGCTGGTGGGGTCATAAGTGCACGCACGCGAATGCAAGGACACGGGTACCTTATGCAACGACACGTAGGCTCCATGTTTGGAGACTATTTCCAAACTTCGAACAACACTGCACTGCGGATGCGACCAATGGAAGATCGGAAGAGGTGGTAGTTAGTTATTTGGGATTCAGAGTGCGTCGACCTTGTCTTGATCATATTTCATCTGTCCCAAGTTTATTTTAAGTCATGTCTTTTTAGCTGGTCAGGAATTCTCAACTAGACTGGTGTATATAGTAGTATTTATAACCCTACTTGTTTATGAACCGGAACACTGACCCATCATGGACAAAGCGTGAGTCATCACCGGGTAAATCGACCATTGTTAGGCTGTGGGCATTGCGCAAAAATATGTCCTTTCTTTCGCGTATTTTGGGCACGTTACTAAAACATAGTGTACCGTCAAGGACGTGTTACACTTGTAACACCCAGGTATCTCGTTACTCAATAAATATCTGTGTGCAGCTGATGTGTGCCCGATTGTAATGCGACAGAGAGCCACCTCGTTCATTCTCGACTGCTTGAAGGTCGACGGCAGTATTTCAAGACATGGCTTTATTTGTTTCAATTTGTTATTTTCCTGTCTAGTCCATCTGTGCTGCCATTCCTGGTAGAAAATATGCAGACAATGGGATAGAAGTAAATAGTAGGAAGCGGTAGCATGTGACGGCCAGGTGTGGACGCCGCACGCCTCCCAGTCGCGTCTGCGAGCTTGTTACTGCTGATGCCGACATGTGCTGGAATCCAACAAAGTGCAACCTCTTCTCTTGCACTGTGGTGCGATGTGTCCTGCAGCAATACGTCCCGTAGAATAGGCCGCTGTGGATTAAAGCTACTCATTGCCATCAGGCTACTAAAGAAGCCAGTCAGTCAGGAGCGAGTCAGTCAGAATCACCTGCAATGCTTGATCGGAAACCTCGATGTAGCTAAGAGTTTGCCGACGGCGACTAATTCAGCGTTAAAAATAGTAGCATGCAGCGACAACGAGAAGAGCCTTGCGACCATTCCGCTTATGAAGGTACTGTCAGCGCCTGCCTCCATCTTCGGTCAGTCTGTGTAAGTGATGGTGTGGACAGAAGGTATATAAGTATGTTGAACGTTGTATAGAAATGCGTGCTGGTGCTCATTGCGTGTAACCGCAATTGACAGGTTATGTGTGCAGAAACAGTCGGATGAAGCGCCAGTGTCCGTGTGGGTATTCTACTCCAGTATCGTTACGACAGTTGACACCGCCTCATTTTGTGACAAGTGGCAAGCTGTACAATCATCTCTAATTTTTTTAAACAGCATTCTAATATCTAATTTGTAACGATGTTTGTTGTTTCATCGAGGCGACGACCTGTATAGTTGGCGGTCCTGTTCTAGGTCGCCTGCCTCACACGACGCTGTGTTGCAGAGACGATACGCCGTGCGCCCGGGTTCGCGGCGCTGGAGCAGGCGTACAGCTCGCTCAGCTCCGAGGTGGACGCCGCGCTGAAGCTCAGCAACTACTCGCACATAGACCTGGGCCTGCTCTTCCAGGACATGGTGCTGCGGCTCGCCAAGCAGGAGGCGTAGGCGCCGCCACCGAACACGGAGCACAAACTCTGCTCCGCCGCAAAACACGAGCCGTAGAACATTGTTCGTCGCAGTGCACGGAGGGTGGATCCTTGCTCGTCAGTGTCACACGACACGAAGTGTGGACGCTGTCTTGCGCCGTTGGCTGGGTGTGATTGCTGGTGAAGCATGGACCACACACTGAGATCGTCCAGCAGTCTGTACTGACGCGCCGCCCCATCCTGTCACACCACGTGCACGGGGGTCAGTCAGGTCGGTCGCCCGGCGTGAGTTTGGTCGGGTGTGTATGCGTGTGTGTTAATATGCCGTCTTTCGCCTGGTGCGAAGCTGGCGATGTCTTGGTGTGGAGCTCGAATACAAGCGAGGCGTGGTCGTCTGTCTCCTGGCGCGAAACTGGAGATGTCTTGGTGCAGAGCTGCAATAAGAGTAAGACGTCGTGTGCTCTTTATTACACGCACGCACGCGCACGTACAGCGCAAGATGACCTTTGCAAGTGCTAAACGGAAACGTCGACAAGAAAGCTTGTGGCGCGAGGCTTCCCTTCTCATTCTCGCCGTCGCCGGGGTCATATATTGATCTCGGCCTTAGTTAAAGATAGGTGGTACCCATGGGTTTCGCTATACGGAGTTAGTTTGAGGAGGGGGGGGATAAATGACATTTTTATATAAGCTGCCTGAAAAACCATTTGTATCTAGTGTACTCCAAGAGGCCCAGTGGTCAAGATCCAGCTTGATTGAGGGGGGAAATCAATAAATGATGTGCCCCTAGCGCATCAAAATGACACCCCTCGTGCCAGTTGAAAGCCATAATTCATTTTGCGAATCTTCGCAATGGCTATATATTTCCATGTGACCGTCTCCAGTTGCATACCTAGGATTTGCGCGAAGGGGATCAAGGGGATTTGAAGGGCCCTACCTACCCCAATTTTTAAGTGCACATATTTCGACCACTATTTTTCAGAGGGGCCCATTAAAAAAAAGTTAACAATTGTCCTGTGAAGGGGGCCCAATCCACCACCATCGTTCCCGAGTCACCAGATTTCAACCTTAACTCCCCCTATCCTGTTTGAAGGTTTTTATTTGGCATCCCTTGACAACTCTCACCACACTGCTGAAATTACACCTGTACAAATAGCTTTACAATATAAAATTTTCCAATATCGGGCATTCCAGTTAAATTTCACGCCCGGTCGTCAAAACGACAACGTTTTGACTTGCCTTGTACGCCTGCGTGTGTACAAGGCAAGTGTACACACACCTTGTGCATTCGGTGCATTCGCAACGCTAAGTGCGATTCTCAGTTTTTCTTTTGCTAGGAATCCTACGTTTTGCTAATTGATGTGACATGATAGCCTTGTATGAGCATGATATTAGCAGCGCTTTTGCATTCAGTATCCTATTCCCATAGTCTCCGAATTCGCTCACATTTTCAGGATATGATCTTAGTCGCTTGCCAAAGTAAGGCAAACAACAATTATTCAGTATGACAAACAGTTTGATCTTCAAAGGTCAAGGAATGTTCATTCGGGTCAAACACGGTGTACCGTACAAAGTCGAGTTATTTCACTTAGCCGAGTGATTCCAACGCCTAGGTGTCCGTTGTCCATCAAGGATGCAGCACATCGAATTATTACCTGACCTTCAATGTCACAGTTTGAACTCAGGTGGCCAGGGTTGGTTTTACTCATGCACTAGATCAATTTACGGAGTGCCGAATACAGCCATGGTGACACATTGGATATACATGATTTTTGTGTGTGATAGTCAACATAGCACGTACATGGAGCACATCGAACAACATGACTCTTCATGGTCACCGATTCATTTCCGTTCGCAAAAGATGCCGATGTATCAGTGTTAAGATAGTCTACATTTAGTGCTTCGTTTGGCCAGCTTGCGGTACCCCAGTGGGCCGGCTTAATTTTCTGAATTTCATGAATCCCGACCTGAGGTCAAACATTGACCATGAAGGTCACAGCTGGGATGTGTTATTCGGTACCACGTAATTTTACTATAGGGCGTAATGTTAAAGTAATCCTTGACCTGAAGCCAAATGGTGACCTTGAGTGGCCAGGTGACTTGGTGTACCCTATCCCACCTTGATAGCGGTCGCACAAGCGTTTGAATCATTATAATAAGTGAATTATCTGGCAAGTTATGCGGTACCCCATAGTTGAACTCGTTGACTTTTGAACCTCTGTAGATGAAAGCGTTCGTCGTGGCAAAAATAAAAGGAAGAAAAGTAAGCCATAGCAAAACAAAACTTGCGGTGGTATGTACGACAACGGCTGTGAAGGTTGTGTCAAATTTTCGGATTAATCGGAGGATATTGGTGAATGCGTTTCTGAATGCTTTCCTGAAACTAGTGCTACCTGATGAAATGTGTCACCGATAGTGGTCAGATCACGCAGTGTTCTGTTTCTTGTATCGATTGGGCATGTATCAGTGCTAAGATAGTCTACATTTAGTGATTCGTTTGGCCAACATACGATACCCCAATGGACCAGTTTGCATTTTTGAATTTCATCAATCCCTACCTGAGGTCAAACGTTGGCCTTGAAGGTCACATGCTCGGATGTACTGCTTCCTTGCTCGGTGTAAGATTATTCGATGGTAAAATTCATCCGATTAATGCATTTAGGAAGATGTTATTCCGTACCCCGTAATTTTCCTACAGGGCGTAATGCTAAAGTATTCCTTGACCTGAGGTCAAATGGACAGCTTGAGTGATTTGGTGTGCCACATCCCACCTTGATAGCGGTCGCACAAGCGTTTGAATAATTCAAATAAGTTTATTCTCCGCCAAGTTGTGTGGTACTACATATTTGACCTCGTTGACCTTTGAATCTTTGTAGATGAAAGGGTTCGTCGTAGGGAAAAGTTGTGGTGCGGTGTATGTACGGCAATGGCTGCGAAGGTTGTGTCAAATTTTCAGACGAATCAAATCTGATTTCAATTATTTTCTTTCAAATATCCCCAAAATTAACTCCCCAGAGCCAATAACATGATGTAAGTCGTGAAAACCTAGGCCCCATAATAACGGCACTTTTCGGGGGGATACAATTTTGGGGTGGTGTCTGGCCCTACTCGTCGAGCGCTTTCCGATGACACCTCTTTCGTTTTCGTGTGACGCTTAGTTTGGAGATTAGAGGGGGGGAGGGGGGTTGTATCAACCCGCGAGACGGGGTGTTAGGATATGACCGGAAAGATGGGGAGGGTTAATATATGTAGATTAATGATTTCACCATCTACCTCCAGTTTCCCCACACTGTAGCTTTAATATTTCAATTCATAGCAGCTAAATAATCTTATAGCACTTCCTGCCAAGTAGTCACCAGCAAATTTCATTTCAGCAGTCTTTTCAGCGTCGGCCGGATAGCGGGGAAACGTCGGCTGGGTGGTGGGGACGTCGGCCGGATAGCGTGGGAACGTCGGTCGGTTAGCGGCGTGGGCATGGATCTCGGCAGGATCTCCGCTGAATCTGGCTCAGTGTCGGCTTGATGTTGGCATGAGCGAATCCACTGTTCAGCCAACAGCGGATCGCTAGCGGCCCGACAGCGGCCCAACATCGATCCCACGTCGGCTGCATGTCGGCATGGACGAACATTCCACTGCCAGCCGATGGCGTATCACTAGCGTCCCGACAGCGGCCCGACGTCAGGGGCGGACGTCAGATTGCTGTCGGCATGTTCAATGGGTGGGAGGCCAGAGTACACCCCGTCAAAGCTTTGTACTTTGGTCGATGTCGGTGCCAACTTCGGGCCGGTTTGGACCCATACCAGAACGGTGTGCAAGCACCCTTTGAATTTATGCCCCGTGGTGAATGTCTTTTTAATATGCTCCTTCCGCTGTCGACCCGACGGCGGCCAGCTATCGTTACCCCGCTATCGGTATGGACTTGCCGCTGTCGGTCCGACAACGGCCCGACGTCGGCTGGCCGCCATTAATATGCCGAACCCAACCCGATATGTGCCGATATTCCAGGTCGGTGTGCCGATGTCGGGTCAAGATCGGCCTGATGTCGGCATGCCGCTCACGAGATGCCGAGCTCGCCCAGACACATGCCGACAGCGGGCCAATATCGGTATGTTATAGGCACGCTCCAACGTTTCACGTAGGTGGGAACTGACCAAGGGAAGACTGAGTGGGACATGGGTGCCACTTTGTGAAGTGGGAGGGGAGGTGGGTGACCTTGATGGCCAAGGTGCCCTGGAAACCATTTGTATCTAGAGTGCGCACACAGACCCGATGATTAAGCTTCAGCCAGATTGGGGGACAAATCAACCATGGAGGGGCCAATGCCTCCCCCTAGCATATACAAAGTGACACCCCTGGTGTGGGGGCTGTAAGTCCAACGTTATGGCTCCACATACTCCGGTTTTCAATTATAGGAAAGCTACCATTTCAAGCACTATTTATACGATACGGTCGCCGAATTATACCAGCGCATAAAACTATCATATGGTAAGTAAAAAGTGGCGTTAACAAATTACAGTGTTTTAAGCACCAGGTAGTTGAATTGGGACGCAAATTGTGTCCCAAGGTCGTCGCCTAGAGGGCCCCCTCCGACCCTCCAGGGTGGGGGCGGCTGACCTCTCGTCCGTCCGATTGGCTACGCCCTTGACTCGATAGGCCTCGGGCTACGCCACTGACACAATATCGAGGAAATAGTGCATGTTATTTGAAATTGCGTAGGTAAAGGGAAAATAGCTACAGAAGTCCGTCAAATAGCGCATACAAAGGAAAATCATAGACATATGGTGTATTTAGTACACGATAAATTACAACTACAATTTGTGTATCACTTCACGTCATGCGTCCTGTGCTAGCAATGATACTTTTTCAAGTTTTTTTGTGTTTACCCTTCAGTCGCCCTGGCGCTCCGCCGTGGTGGCGAGTCGGCTCTCAAAAGACCTGGGTGCTTCATTAAAAAAAGAAAAAGCGATCCCACAGCGTCCACAACAAGTGCGACCAATAAGTGAGCAACGGACCACAGCAGACCGCTCCAGTGGCCTTGGCTCCAGTGTACTGAGTGCCCTTGGTTCGAACGGCTGCCTCAAGATGGTACAATCGTGTTGTGGGCGGTGGCGTCCCTACCTGGATCGGTGCTTGGATGCAAGATATGGCAGGCTCGGAGTTGAAGTACACACAGCAGCTCTTGGAGCTTTGAAGCATCAGGTAGGTACTACACTGGGTAATCCGAAAGGTAAAGATTACCCTACACTGTAGTGGGCTAGGACTTTCTGGTTTCTATTTCTGGTCCTGGCCGGGCAAACAATAATAATTAATTACTGGACATGTTTCCTTGAATAGAGAAAGTAGGTGTACACATTTTCAGTACCAGATAATTTCTGAATTCTTGAAATTTATTTGTGTAATGCAATGTTTATGAATGTGCTGAACATCGCTGCGACCACTCATTTCCTCTGCAAATGCATACTTTTCATTTGAGAGGAAAAATAATGCCCAAAAAGGGGTTTTAAATTGGGCAGGTAATATAGCATAAAAGGCAATGGTCAAAATAAGAAAAAAAGATGAAAAATAACCGAACCTAGCTTTCCATGCAAGAAAACATTTTTTTCATGGAACATTTCCAACAGTTTTTGTTCTAAAGAATTGTCAAATGAATAAACATAGCCTAACCTAATTTAACCTAATCTAGCCTGAACTGTTTTCAAGAACACAAAATCATTTTTTAAAACTAAAATTTTGTTTTAACTTACAACAAAAGCATACCTAACTTAACTTAACTTAACCAAACCTCAGCCCTTTGTATGCTGCACTAAAATATGTATTAAACTTGTCTTGTGGTTATCCTCAACAGTAATCATACCCTCCCATCTAGGTAGTTAAAAACACAAAAATATTTCAACCCCTTAGCAGGTAGGTACATAGGTAGGTAGGTAGGTGGGTACGTACCCACCTAGGTAGCATCATGACATCTAATTTCCAAGGGTGGCATATACATGTGTTGCCACCAGGTGGCATAACTCAGTGTAGTGTGAAGTTGATGAAGTCCTATTTGTAATTGGTTTGACTAATTTCTGGGAAATTTGTCTGAGAAAAACTAGGTATGGATATGGATAAGTTATGGCACAGATAACAGTGTTACAATGGACACCACAGTATTTTGTTATCAACTGAAAAGTAGGCATTTGTGGAGGAAATGAGTGGGTTTTAGAGAGAGTACAAAAGAGGAAATGAGTGGCTCTTGTTGGTTTTTAGAGAGAGTACAAAAGAGGGCAACAAAAATGGTTAATGGTATAGGCAACCTGGCATATGAGGAAAGATTGAAGAAGTTGAATATGTTTTCACTTAGATATAGAAGGCTGAGAGGAGATCTCATCGAGGTTTTTAAAGGGATATCTCAGGGAAATGTTTGAATTTAATAGAAATGATGCAATAAGAGGTCATCAATTCAAAATTAAAGTTAATCACAGCAGGACAAGGTTAAGACAGTCTTTCTTCACCAACAGGGTAGTAGAACACTGGAACCAGCTGCCAGGAACCATTGTCAGTAGCAACACACTGAACATCTTTAAAAATGGCATAGACAATCATTATAAGAATAGGAGGCTTGTTTTTCTGTATTCCAGGGAGGGTTGATCGACAGGGAGATGGGAGTTGGGAGGAGTTTGTAATTGTTGAGTGTGTTATGCAATAGCAAGTGAGTCTCTTATTAAGTCTAAATGCTTTATAACTTTATATAGGGTGTACCTAGCAGTGGATTCAGCACCTTCCTTTGGGATGTGATACTGATGAGATTGTCTATGGTAGCACAATGGGTATGATGGGAGGAGTTTGTAATTGTTGAGTGCATTATGCAATAGCAAGTGATTCTCTTATTAAGTCTGAATGCTTTATGAATTTGTGTGGGGTGTGCCTAGCAGTGGATTCGGCACCTTCCTTCGGGATGTGATGCTGATGAGATTGTCTATGGTGGCACGATGGGTATGATGGGAGGAGCTTGTGATTGTTGAGGGTGTTATGCAGTAGCAAGTGAGTGGTGCTAGATAGGCTGGGGTATATAGCTTCCTAGGAACTTGGGATAAGGGATTGATTGGGGTGAGAGTATGTACATTTCTAGTACCTTTTCTAGATAGGCTTAACCCAGATGGGCCCCTGTGGCTCTTATTAAGCCTTAATACTTCATGACTTTTATGACTTAATGAGTGGCCTCATTATCTTTTTTGATTTTTATCAGCTTTTGCTGAGCTTTTTTTTGCTTTTTAGCTTTTTGCTGAGCTGAGCTTTTTATCAGCAACACTGCAGAAATCAAGAATTAGGCATATAACACAAGCAAATAATGAATAACCTCACAGTTTTGGTGGAAGCCACAAATGTCTATGACCAGGGGTGCAGCCAGGATTTTCCAAAGCAGGCTGTATGAAAAATATTATCAGCCTATCAGGGGCTGGTGTAAATTTTCTAAAATATTTTTTAAATCAAAACTTTCAAATTTCAGAACAGAATCTGAAAAGCCAGTTGGGATGGATTAGGTTGGTTTAGATTTAAAGAAAAAATAATTTAGATGGTTTATATTTTGTTTGTTTGCTCTAGTGTATTTTGGGGAATAGGAGGGATGGGGATGGGCTGAACCACCATTGGCTGCACCACTCTGTGAACTTGATACTTGATTCATGACTGTCAGATGACAAAATTAGCCCTGTTGTTAAATTAGAGAGAACTGTGGTTAAAGCTTTTTATAGGTAATGCTAAATGGGATTACTAGAATAAAATATATCATAATGCGGTGTTATCGTGGTTTAATGTGTTCACAGGACAAGTTCTGCAGACATTTTACCTCCACAAAGCAAGCATGAGATTAGGCTTAGGTTACATTAGGCCAGGTTAGATTGTTAGGATGTTTTAAGTTGGAAAGTTTGAAACAATTTTTTATAAGTTAATTTGTTTTCTCAAAATCTTCTTATCACAATATCCACTTGGATAGATTAGACAAGTTTAGGTTTAAAGAAATAATAATTTGGATAATTTTGAAAAAAATGGTTGCCACATTCCTTATATATATTACTTCTTCTTAAAAGAGAGGCAAGACTATGTTTGGTTTGGTTATGTTGCATTTTTTTCCCATTTTTTTGGACATTGTTTTGATACTTTGCTACCTAGCCCCCAAGCCCTTTTTGGTGATTTTTGCTTGCCAACTGAGAAGCAAGCATTTGCAGAGGAAATGAGTGGTCACATCATCTGAATCATGTCCATAAAGGTTCCATCTGAAAAAAATTCAAGAGTTCATGAAACACCTTCAGGCAAAAATTTGCCATTCATAGATGTGAACTATATTTATGCATCTATATTAGATGCCCATGGGTGTCACCTTGTGAAATTGATTTTGCGGGCAACTGATGTTTTCCCATGCCATTTTTATCCCAGAAGTACCATTGGTGAAAACAAATGTTGGTCATAGAGGGGGGGGGGGAGTGCAACCATAGGCTCAAAGGTTAAGCTTCGGTCTGATTGGGAGCCAGTTTCCCCACTGGTGCATGCAAAGTGACACCCCTACCGATGCCCCTGACACGCTCACATCACTCAAGCAGCAGATATAAATTTTTACTTTAGACCTAATATAGCATTTCTGGAAGAAAATTGCAGAAACATGTTTCTGCACGTGATTAAGTCGATGGGACCATTCATTCTCGCGGCAATGCGTGCTCTTCAATTGGCTACAATTTTTTCGTGATGCTGGTCGGCGCCAGAGATGCTGTAATCTATGGTTTTTGTCAAGAACTGTTTATATCTGTGCTTCTCCGACGTCGGAAGCAACATTTTCAATACTCATGCCTGCGGGATGAGTATCCGATCCCACATTAATCCCATACTCACACATTAATTCACAATGCATACTCGCGGCAGCGACCTCTTCCCTCGGCATCGACGTTGAACTGAACGCTCCCATATGCTCAAGAATGTCAGAATATAATAAATGCATCAACAAATTTTTACGAAATATACAAACCTAACCTGACCAAACCAAACCAAACATAACTTAACGAAATCAAACCAAATCTAACCTAGCCTGACCGCCGGGAGATGTTGTTTATTTCAAACAATGTGAGATGACACCAGTGACACTATCAATCGCCCGTCAATGTCGCGCCGTCGCCAGATCGTATCGATCAATCGATCCATTGATCCATCGATCCATCGATCGATCCGAAAGTAATCATCCGCGGAGGTGTGCAGCGTGAATCAACGCAACATTATGGGATTAATGATCGGATACTGATCCCGAATATTAAATATCTTGTTTACGACGTCGAAGAAGCATATGTACGAACATATGTACGTGCACATTGTTTAATATAACGAAGAATGGCTCTTAGATGCTCCTGGGTTTTAGACATTGTGTGTAAATAAAATATATATACGACCTTCAATATACCAGGAGGTGCTGAGTTGACATCAAAAGTAACGATAAGGGTTGTACTTTATTGCTCAACGTTTCGGCCAGGGGCCATCGTCAGCAGTGATGAAAAAAGCTCAAGTTTAAACAATTGAAATAATCACGCGGGAAAAAAGCGTGCAAAAAGACACGTGAAATGCAGAAAAGCCTCCTCAGTGGTGCAGACACTCACAGAAACTCCAAACCAGAAACAAACTATGTCAAGAAAGAATCCTCTGAGCAAGCCCGAGCCGATGGTCCATATACATATCGATGCATACACTCACGCACATATATAGACATATATCCAATATAACGCGTTATACATACTATATATAATTTATGTTTATGTAATTTTATGTGATATACCAAGACGTCGTTTGCGTGTTTATGTATGGTGAATTTATATGTGAATTCGAGGACCTTCAGATCAGCATTGTCCCTGGCTGTTGCTAGAATTTCTACTTTGAAGTTTGTGTTAGTGTCGCTGTGTTCCATGTTAGAATTGTTTCAGTGTGGTGGCATGCTATTAACTACGTTTTTCCACATATTTAAACAGCTTCACGTAATGCCTAGTTCCACTTAGACATCGACAAACATTCTAACATGGAACACAGCGACACTAACACAAACTTCAAAGTATAAATTCTAGCAACAGCCAGGGACAACGCTGATCTGAAGGTCCTCGAATCTCTACATATACGTAATCTACGGCCGCAACTAAACACGCAAACGACGTCTTGGTATATCACATAAAATTACATAAACATAAATTATACATAGTATGTATTACGCGTTATATTGGATATATGTCTATATATGTGCGTGAGTGTATGCATCGATATGTATATGGACCATCGGCTCGGGCTTGCTCAGAGGATTCCTTCTTGACATAGTTTGTTTCTGGTTTGGAGTTTCTGTGAGTGTCTGCACAACTGAGGAGGCTTTTCTGCATTTCACGTGTCTTTTTGCACGCTTTTTTCCCGCGTGATTATTTTAATTATTTAAACTTGAGCTTTTTTCATCACTCCTGACGATGGCCCCTGGCCGAAACGTTGAGCAATAAAGTACAACCCTTATCGTTACTTTTGATGTCAACTCAGCACCTCCTGGTATATTGAAGGTCGTATATATATTTTATTTACATACGTGCACATTCGTTGATAACAGCTTCTCTGGCGTCGAAAAGCATGACGCAAGAGTTGTCTCCAACTGAAAAGAACGCATTTCCCGCGGCAATAAATGATTGCGTTCTCGTAATCACGTTAATATACGTGCTTGTATGATTTTTATGATTTCTATGATATGATTTTCCTGGGCTTTTTTTTGCTTATAACTCATATCTTTTTACACAGGCTATATTCACGATTCCCGTCACGATTTTTCGAGCTCCGGTACGTTTTTCGGTGCCGTATGCGATCTGTTAAGGCATCCGGTGGTATGTTTGGGCTAAGGAGCGATTTTCCCGGCTCGGACATCTATTATTCGGAATCTCTTTTATTTGGGAGGGGGGGCTCCGGCTTGATCCTTGTCGGGTTTCTATGCGATTTTTGGGCCACGCTATGCTTATTTGTGGCCATCGACGCCAATTTTGGGAGCCCCGATGAAAATTTGTGATGCCCCAACCATGATTTGATGACCATGACCAGAACTTATGGGACTACCGACAGGATTTTTTGGTCCCAAGCCCGATATTGGGGGGGGTTGCGCTAGCTCGCGGGGCGCGTTGCACTTATCTGGGCCTAAGCGCGTTTTTGGCATTCCCGGCGCAAATTTTCGGGCCCGGTGCAAGTTTTTTTGGTGCCCGCTGCGTTTATTTATAACCCATAATTCTGGGGGCCCCACGCGAATTTATGGGGCCCCAGAACAATTTGTTGGGACCCCGACGCGATTCGTGGGTTCTTGGAAGTCCACTTCTTCAGGATGGAGTGAGTATTTTCCTCTTTGGTATGCCACTGCGGCTGCTCAACGAGGTTTTTTTTTCAGCCGATGCACCCTTCAGAGTAGAAAAACCCTAAGAAGAACTTTCTTTCAGGACCTGTTCTGAATTTTCCGGTGCTCGGGTCGACTCGAAGGAGTCCTTTTGTGATTTTTTTGGGGTCGACTTCTATCTTTTGTAAGCCTCCTGCGCGATATTTTTGAACCTCGGTACGATTTCTTTTTCGGTTGTCCAACGTGGTTCTTTTCCGGAGTCCGACGCGTTTTTTTTTAGTCCGTGACGCACTTTTTGCGGCTGCAGAGTAACATTCCGGGTAGGAATTGATTTTTGGGAAGTCAGCTGCGACTTGTGGGGCTCCGGTGCGACTTTTTGGGCACCTATTGATTTTCAGGTGCAGCGGCGCGACATTTTTGGGTCTAAGTGCGATTTTTGGACCTTGTCTTCATTTGTTGGGATGCCTATCGCGAGTTTTAGTGGCCTCGACACGTATTTGGGGCCCAAGACGTTTTGGTTCCTTTTGGAACAGTTGCTGCGACCCCAAAGTGATCTTCCATGTTCAGACTGTTTTGCGACCCCCACAACCTCTCATGGGGAGGGGACTGCTCCAATGCCCCCCCTCCCCTTCGGTACGTCATTGCGCATGTCCCATTGATTGTATAGCTTAACAATGACGTCTATGGAGTACATCGCACAAAATCGACTTTCCTAGGCCAATTTAACTGCTTGCACCACAAGTAGTGTTCAGAAATATACACTGCCATTGGCCTAAATTCATCCCATTATCTTCGGGGTTCTTAAATCTCAGCCTGGACGTATACATCACTGGACGATGAAAAGCCTTGATAGAAGTCTCCATTGAACTTCGTTGTTCTACTATTTTTAATCCAAATGTCTTCATTGAATAGATTATGGGATCAGAGTATATGCTAAGCAGAGATTGTTACATATATCATGAGCCCACCATCTTACACGAACCATTTCTGTTGAACGACATAATTTGAATTCAATGTTTAACGTGCTGTCAATGCCACTACGCAGTTACCCAGCTGAAGATCCACTCGGGTCAGTCGCCATGCTCGTCATGTGCCTTCTCGGGACACATGACAAGCATCACTCGTTACTCGTCACATCATCACTCTTCATGTCACTCCTCATGTGACCTTGTCAGGTCGCATCACGAGCGCCTAATCCTCTCGGGGGATTATACGATTCTGAGAGTCGTTCTCGCACTTGAAGTTTTTGGGTGAAGTAATAGGGTGTGAACTTCATTATTGTATCTATGCTACCATAATAAATGATATAAATATGTATTTTGCTATGTTGGATGCCAGCACCGATAATATCCAGGCATCTTACTCAAAAGATTGGATATCGGTGTGCTGTGGCAAACTGTGAAAATCCATTGAAATGTGGAAATTTTTGCGTTCTATTCCATACTACAGTCATGCAATGGATCTATCGTGGCAGTAATTTGTATGCTTCAATAATCAAAATACATGTAAATGTTGAAATGTATGGCAGCTAGGACCAAGGCCGTATATAATACATAGCTATGTAATATCAAGGAAAGGAAATTGCACTTGCAAATTGCATGTCTTACCTTGATTTTGTTACATTACTGCTTTCAGCCTTTACAATTTTCTACTCTAGGCAATAGTGATGAAATCGACGTTAAATATGCTAACGGTCAAAAAACCACGGTGAAACTCCGGTATCAATATATTTTAGCACTGGCTGGTACATTATCTGCTTTATAGTCTTTTCATAACATAATATAAGGTGTGAATATCCATACATCTGCTGCATTACATCAACTCCTGAATTAGTTGCGTTGTTGTAAGGTCATGTCCAAGTGTGCATGACTTAAAAAATGAAGTGCTACAGTGTGATATGTGCAGCTTTTACTTAGTAATGGATTGCAGGGAGTTTTTTCTTCTTCACATATTCAAATGTGTGCATGCTGCATTTTAATAAATTTAAATCTCTCAAAAGTGGGAGGGCCACCTACCATTGTTGCCCCCCCCCCCACAATTTGAAAGGTTGGTAGGCCATGGCCCCCTGTCCACAAATATTATGGCCCCATGAACCGCAAATGGCATGAACCGTCACAGTGCCGCCCACGTGTTGGAAATCAAAGAAGATGTTCTGAAATCGGAGACAATGTCGTTGGAAGATAGCTGGTGATGTCATATATTTCGAGCCCATAGTTAGTTATTTGGGCTTTAGGGCGCGTCTCAACTGTGGCCATTCGAGTCCACATATTTTGAACATTGACCGTAACGTTTTTAAGCATTGACACTTGGCAACGTCTCATGGCTCGCCTTGTTCTTTCCGATTTCTCCCAGAGTGATGGAGCAGGTGGGCTTCGCCAACGATCTGAAATGTTTAGGTAAATTTAATATTCAATTAAGGCCTGTTTGCACGCGGCAGAAACCCGGCAGAATCGTGACGTTGGCAGGACTGAGCAGGATCCGGCAGAACCGAGCAGAATCAAGCAGAACCCGGCATTGGCGACGTCCGCAGCCTCTGACGTCACAGCATAAATGGACGACGTCACGCAGTGTATTAGCCATAGCGATTATGATTTATTCGCTTTGTCGACGTCGGCGGCGTAGGGGGCAGACAACGTGAAATATTTCAAGCTGTCTGCCGTGTTCTGCCGTTGGCCGCGGGCGTCGGACGGTTTTTGTGGTTGCTGTTTGGCCTTTTGGTGGCTACATTGGTTACAATTGAATACTGGGAGTATTGTGGATGGACATATATTGTTGAGTACATTGTGCTTTCCTTGTCCTTGTAATATGTCCTGCACTTCAATATAAATAAATGCAAAATATGGTATACCTAATTCACGTGTTTTTTGTTTGGGGGGGGAAGGAGGAGGCTCATGACACCAAATGGAGTCGGCTCAGGAGTGGGACTTTGTGCACTTTTGGTGTTGCTGATATAATGACATAAGGACATAAAAGATCAGTGCAACTATGAGCCACAAGGGCCCTTCTTTGTTGCACTCTGGACACTGAACCACTTGCCCACAAAATCCGTCGATCATCCCTCCCTGGAATATCGAAAAGCAAGCCCTCTTTCTTATAATGATTGTCTATGCTGATTCTAAAGATGTTCAGTGTGCTGCTACTGACAATGATTTCTGGCAGCTGGTTCCAGTATTCTACTACCCTGTTGGCGAAGAAAGACTGTCTTAACCTTGTCCTGCTGTGATTAACTTTAATTTTGAATTGAAGACCTCTAATTGCATCATTTCTGCTCAATTCAAACATTTCCTTGATCACCTGTCGCTACTCTTCGCCCGCGACCAATCGGCGTGAGAGATTGGCGACGCTACATGACTCAACGGTCGACGTGTCGTAAAATCAATAACCAAACATTTCCCTGATATATCCCGGTTCCTGACCAGGAACAAATTTAAAGACCTCGATGAGATCTCCTCTCCGCCTTCTATATCTAAGTGAAAACATATTCAATTTCTTCGACCTTTCCTCATATGCCAGGTTGCTTATACCATTAACTATTTGTGTTGCCCTCTTTTGTACTCTCTCTAAAAGCCAACGATCTTTTTCATAACTAGGGGACCAAGCTTGGACACAGTATTCCAAATGTGGCCTGACATATGCACAGTAAAGATGATTCCTGATGGCTTCCTCCTTTTGTATGATACATTCCTATTTATTGCCCCAAGCATTCTTAGTGCCTTCTTGCTGACTTCTTTGGTCTGTTCTGATGCCCCAAATTTTGTGTTCAAAATAACACCTAAGTCCTTCTCCTGCTGAGTCATAGATAGTACTTGGCCACCCATCAAGTATGGAGCCTTCATATGCTGCCTACCTACATGCATGATTTTGCACTTATCAAACTTAAATTTCATTTTCCATTTTTCGGACCACTTCACATGTTCGCCTAAGTCTTTCTGCAGCGAGACCTGCTCATTGTGTCCTGTTAATGCCCTAAAGACCTTCAAATAATCCGCAAATTTCAAAACCTGACTGCCCAGGCTACTTTCCATGTTATTTACAAATATAAGGAACAATAGTGGCCCCAGTACTGACCCCTGGGGGACTCCACTAAGAACATTTTGCCATGATGACTTTGTACCATAAAGCATCACTCTCTGCTGTCTATCTGAAAGCTACAACTATATCCGTTTTAGGATGCTACCTGCAATACCATGGACCTGAAGCTGCATCATTAACCGTTTATGGGGTACCTTACAGGGTAACCGTTACCGTTGCATCATTAACCGTTTATGGGGTACCTTGCAGGGTGACCGTTACCGTTGCATCAGTAACCATTTATGGGGTACCTTGATTCGAGTACCTTGCAGACTAGGGATGTGAGGCTTACTAGCCTATTGTTTTCAACTTTCCCTCTTTCTCCTTTCTTGAAAATAGGAACTACGTTTGCCCTTTTCCAATCTGTTGGAAATTCATTTTGTGAAACTGATCTGCTAAATATTATGCTAAGTGGAATTGCCAGTTCCTTTTCAGCTTCCCGCAATACCCTAGCATACATTTCATCAGGTCCTGCTGCCTTGTTTTATTTTATTTTCCTGATATGATTGAAAACAACATCACTATCAATGAAATCAACATTGTTTATCCGATCACCTGTCACTGAACTGTGGTGTACCGTTGGTAGATTAGTCATATCTTCCAATGTAAACACTGATTTAAACTGCTTGCTCAGCTCCTCAACCATCTCACCATCCTCACTCAATATAGTCCCTTTTACTTCCAGTGGACCAATTGTGCTATAAACTTTACTCAGCTTGTAAAAACTAAAGAACCCTTTGCTGTCCCCATTACAGTTCCCAGCCAAATCCAATTCTTTTGCTCGCTTTGCTGCTCTGTTTTTTTTTGCTTCACAGCGTCTCTAGCTTTTTGATACGACCTTATATTTACGATATTTGAAGCTTCCTTAAACACTCTAAATGCATCTTTCTTAGCCTTAATTGCTTTTATCAAATCTGGCGTAAGCCATGCTGGCTTTCCTACCATTCTTTTGCGCCTTTGCTTTTGGGGGACATGCCTAATCTGAATTTCCCTCAAGTAAGATTCGAACTTTTCCCACATTTCAGTCATTTAAATTATATAATTTTTCTTCCCATTCTATGGCACTTAAAGGCGCTCTCATGCGGTCAAAGTCTGCCCTGTTAAAGTTAGGAACCTTTGCCAAATTATCCTTAATTGTGTCCGCTACTTGTGCCTCGAATCTCACTATATTATGGTCACTTCTTCCCAGAGTTTCTCCTACAGTCAAGTCACAACTATATCCTCGAATGAGCCCTGCCTAGTTGGTTCCGTTACAAACTGGTGTAAGAACAGGTCCTCTTCAAGGCATTTCCTAAACGTTTTACATGATGGGGAGCAAACACCAACATCTTCCTATCCTTTTATATGAAAGTCACCAAGAATAAGGAATTTCCTCTGAAAGTTTCTACTGATTTCCTCGCAAATCATCTTACCGAGCTCCAGTTGCTGATAATCTGGTAAGGTTCCTGATCGGTACAAACTCTTATCCTCAGTTTATTGCTGTTGCCTTTTCCCACAGCAACATCAAGCCAAATGGACTCCACAGAACATTTATTACCCCATCTGCTACTTTTTTAGAACTGATGCAGCACCATTTGCCAAGTTTAGCATTAGGCTTTTTGTTGTTGCATGGAATGAATGAACTCAAAATTTGGCTTGGCAACACAAATAATTTTGGAAAGTCGATGTATTCAATTCAACACCCATACGGTTAATGATCAACTTGTGCAAAGTTGGGATCGTTACCCCTTTAACCCCCCCCCCCCACCCCCCCCCACCCGATTGGTTCCTGCGCCCTTGTCCCTCAACCTGGTAGGAATGAGCAGTTTTCGGCACTCTTTTCAGCTCTTTAACGGGAAGATATTTTCCTCTGCTTCCCTGTTATCATAACCTCATTACCACGTCCTCCATAGAAAACCATTACCATTACATTACAATGCAAGAACCCTTATTGTAATGGGTTCTACCACGAGTGGTACCACTTGAGTCAGTTCGTACTGCACCGGACCATTTGTGGCGCAGTAAACAAGCAACCGAGATGCTTCATGAAGCATTGGACAGATGACGTCAGCCCGCTAGTACGGCGTTGGCAGAATGAAGCGTGACGTCAGAGTCTGCCGCCGCCTGCTACTTTCTGCCGCTGCCTGCCAATTTCTGCCGCCGACGTCGCGAACGTCGGGTCTGCCGAGGCAAGATTATGCAGTAATACTGTTACGTGTAAACAGGCCCTTACTGTACCGTCATAAAAACCTTGGCTAGATTAATCAATGCTGTCCTTCCGCTCAATACCCTAATGACATCGGTAGCGGCAAGGTATAGGCTGTCCGAAATAATGCGTCGCGATGCCGTTCCGTTTGGACATTAACCCTTATCATTTTTTTTGCTGAACGTGGAGGCACGCCAATTGGCAACCGTGGGGTTACCATCTGGGCCAACCAGACTTCGCCTCCCCCTTCCCCGGTAGTGCTAAGGGTCCCATGGCCTGCCTAGTTTCCAGAGTGGGAAACTTACTTTCCGAGTTGGGAGTCTGAGTGCATACCGATTTCTTCCGGAGTACATTTTCATGGACATTATTTTTATGCATGGAATCTGTTTACCAGTAACCGACCGGAAAAACCTAAATCAGTACCTACATAATATGCATATGTAATATCATTCTCATTTTTGGTCAAATCAAATGTCAAAACATCGGAACAAAGAAGTGAACAATGGATGACACCGCCCCGCAGTGACTCGTAATAATCAGCACTGTTTCGTTTCTCATAACTCACAAGAGCAATGCGCTTTCCTTTCACTTTTGGTCTCAGTACAAGGCTAGCCATATGAAAAACAAACAAAAATACTTCACACTTCACCCTCAGCTCAGAGCGCATACCTACCTACGCAGCCAATTTCCCACGTAACACGAACGCAACTCCGCTACCGCACACGCCACAGTTGGATGTGATCAAAGCAAAGGATCAGTCAAGGTCTTGTGTTTGCAGTATGATACTGTTAACCACGTGTTCAAAGTTGCTAATGGTTATGACGTCATATAAAAAATACCTTGCATTGATTGGTTGACAGACAGATTTCGGAACAGAAAACACTAACGCAGCCAATTCTGATCGGTGGCCTCCGGGACTCCGGAGAACGTTTCTTATAACTGTCAAACTTTCCCACTATATGGGTGGCAGGAACACAGGTTTTCCGAGACGCGGCTCCAAAGCCGGAGAACAGTGTACTCAGTGCGCATGCGCATCATCTTGCAAGTTGCTGTTCGCGCGTTGTTGTCGGCAATTCCGGTGGTTGAGATTGCTGGGGTGTGTGGGGGTGTGGTCCGGTTGGTGACTGTTACAAAAAGTGGTTAGTTTGAGTGGTGACCGTAAGTGGAATAACCAACGTTTTTTGGGTGTCGTTCTGTGTTTGTTTTTATTGATATCTTTGTTCCCAAATTTGTGTCGGAGTACATGTGAAACCCATCCTGTCCAGCATGAACCCGAAGTGCAAAAATGTTTTCAGAGATAAAATCTCTTAAGAAGTGCCTTAATTCCCACCCTGCTAGTTTCACTGTCCTAAACAGCTGTACGGAAACTCCTGACACCTACTACTTAGTTGTTCAACTACAATGGTGCCGAGATGAGGCCCATATAAGGCAAGGGTATCAATCCACTTCCACATAAAAGTCGTCTGAAATGTTAAAGGCATGCTTTTTATAAACTATGGCTATGTGAGCAATTCATTTTCAATGTGGAAGCAGGTGCTGCTAAGTGTTTTGAAATGAACATTCTGAAAAAGTAAGATTGAAATACCTCCAGCCCCATGTAGATCATGAGTAATACTTGAATTTTGGCATGGTATGGGACATGTTCTGTCCGGCTAATATAAATTAGCTCTTTTAGTCCGTGTGTACTATTCGCTATGACCAGGTGCAACAGGGGTTTCCAATGCGTGCGAATTTCATTGAAGCAGTTACTCCTCGCACGACCCATTCTCAATATAATCAAAATTACTACCAAAACTACCTGTTGGGTGATAGTAGGAGAAGGTCAAGAAGATCATGCATGAGAAGATGTGAATGCATTTGGCTATATCTACCACTGACAGTTTATTGGTCAGTCACTTAATTGGAAGTCGTGTTACCTTATTATGCTATAAACTTATGAAGGTTATTGTGTTATCTCAAATCAGTGATTTATGTTCATGAACATTTTGGCACACATCGGGGATATCCATGCCAATATTTGAATTATTCAGAAAGTCAGGGTAGACCACGCTAAATCTTGTTAGCAGTGTTGCCTTCATTAAGAGCTAGCACAGCTAATTTATATTAAATATTTAAGACTAAGTTTCCTTTCATGATCTGGGACTGCTCTGATTTTGCTTTTTGGTTCACTTATTCACAGCATCAGAATATACTAAATATTTCTGTGAAACAGTATATGTGGTAACTCTTGAGTTGTTTTTACTCTTAAATCCCACGAACCATTTACTACAGAATATTGTTCGTCGCCGCTTCCGTATCAGATCAGGTGGGGAAAGTCATCTACTTCTGCTGGACTACGTATCGTAGGCAATGAGCGAGCCGACGCTGCTGCCAGGAGAGCGGCGCTGGGTCCCTTTAGGAGAGCATTCCTGGTGCCGGCCAGGCAGTACTATCGGAATCTTGATTTTCTGTGGCAAAGAAGTGGCAAGCAATCTGGGATGAGCTTGTTTCTAACAAATTGCGTACCATTAAACCCTCTTTTCTAGTGGTGGTCGTGCTCGCGGTGGACGAGGCTACGCCTTGTCGTTTGCGCATGGGTCATACTTATGCTACCCACGGTCACCTACTCAGTGGTGAGAATAAGCCACTGTGTCCCGAATGCAGTGCAGTGCGAGCAGTTGGTAACATTCTGGTCTCATACGGGGGTTTGCCGTGGAGCCACGCCGTCATTTCGTGAGTGACCAAGCTCGCTCTTGTCGGTTCTCTGCGATAAATCACATATTGTTCAAGCGGAAAACTCTTCAGTTTTCTTTCTGATGTGAAATTTGTATTGAATATGCTCTGGACATTGACATCAGGATCACCATGAAGAAGTTTAAAGTAAGTTGCAGCTTGCTTTGCATAGTCACGCTTCGAACATCTGATTGTTGGGGGCGCAAAATGACCACGTAGTCGAAACATCCGAAAGCCAAAAAATAAATCGGTCAATGGACGAGCACCTGCGAAATTCCACCATAAACCTGGCTTTTGGACAACAAAAAGACGCGCACGTGAACGAAAATGACGTGATGAAGTTTGCTATGCTTAATAAGACCAGATTTAATTCTGAGTGCAAGAGTTATGAGCTGAAACGCTGCACCAAATAACTAAAACCGTAACAATTGGGCCGAGTCCTGTCGCTCCGATTAACGTTTGTCGTGCATACACGGGGGGTACAATCGCTCTGCCTTTGCCCTCGCTCGTAATTAGCTCCCTCGCTCGTAATCGAGTTGGTGGCGGTCACGAGATGACGACAGAGCTGATGATACGGTGATCAGGTGACGGCAGAGGTGATTTTAGGTGATCAGGTGACGGCAGAGGGTGATGATTAGGTGATCAGGTGCAACGGCAGAGGTGATGATTAGGTGATCAGGTGCAACGGCAGAGGTGATGATTAGGTGATCAGGTGCAACGGCAGAGGTGATGATTAGGTGATCAGGTGCAATGGCAGAGGTGATGATTAGGTGATCAGGTGACGGCAGAGGTGATGATTCGGTGATCAGGTGCAACGGCAACAGAACGGCCGGTGGTCACCGAAGCCGTGCCGTGTTGTGTCGTCTGCGCCGTGCCGTGTCGTGTCGTGCCGTGCCGTGTATGCCGTGCCGTGTCGTGTATGCCGTGCCGTGTCGTCTGCGCCATGCCGTGCCGTGTGAGCCGTGCCGTGCCGTGCCGTGTATGTCGTGCCGTGCCGTGTATGCCATGCCGTGCCGTGTGCGCCGTGCCGTGCCGTGCCGTGTATGCCGTGCCGTGTCGTGTCGTGCCGTGCCGTGCCGTGCCGTGTCGTGTCGTGCCGTGCCGTGTGCGCCGTGCCGTGCCGTGTCGTCTGCGCCATGCCGTGCGTGTCGTGCCGTGCCGTGCCGTGCCGTGCCGTGCCGTGCCACTGGCCGTGCGCGCCGTGCGTGCCGTGCTGTGCCGTGTCGTGTCGTGCCGTGCCGTGCCGTGCTGCCGCCATGCCGTGCCGTGTGCGCCGTGCCGTGCCGTGTCGTCTGCGCCATGCCGTGCGTGCGCCGTGCCATGTCGTGGCCATGCCGTGCCGTGTCCGTGCCGTGCCGTGCCGTGCCGTGTCGTCTGCGCCATGCCCTGCCGTGTGCGCCGTGCCGTGCCGTGCCGTGTGCGCCGTGTGCGCCTGTCGTGCCGTGCCGTGCCGTGCCGTGCCGTGCCGTGCCGTGCCACGCCGCCGTGCGCCGTGCCGTGCCGTGCCGTGCCGTGTATGCCGTGCCGTGCCGTGTATGCCGTGCCGTGCCGTGCCGTGTCGTGTCGTCCGCGCCATGCCGCGGCGGCGGCGGCCGGATCGGCTGCGGCGGCGCGGCCCAGCAGGCATCGATCGGTACGCCGGGCGCCGGCCGCCGGTCAGTCAGCGCGGACGGTCGTCGTCGGCGCCGGCCGTGCGCAGTGGCCGCGCCGCCGGACCGACCGCCGGGCCGTGCAGTGTGAAACCGCGTACCGCCGGCGCAGCCCCGGCCGCCACCGCGCCGCGCCGGCTGGCCAGCGCCCAGCAGCCGAGACGCGTCCGCCGTCCGGGGACGCTGTCGTACCAGCAACACGTGTCGGCCGGCGGCCAGCCAGGTGGGCAGCCGCGTGCGGCGACACACTCCGAGCCGGACGGGGCAGCGGGGCTAAGGTGGCGGGGTGGTGTCGGGTGACGGTCAGGGCGACAGAGCACGTCTTGGGGACGCCCCCGCAGACGGACCAGCTGGACGATGCTGGGCGTTGTTATACGTGTAGCGATGTGTGCCTTGGTGTGGGTTGTTTATCAGTCATAGCCGTGTGACTATGACGTGGCCTGACCTCAGCTAAGTGGGCTGTGTGAACCATTTGATCGGCAACATGGCTGTCTGCTCCTCGTGACACTTGCACCTCGGGCCGTTTCGTGCCGGTCTGATAGTGTTGTCGCGCATGATGACTGTGGTTGTGACGGCGGTGTGCTGCGGCTGTACCGGTGATGTGTCATCTGTGGCGGCGGTGTCATGTCTGTGGCGGCGGTGTGTCGTGACTGTGACGGCGGTGTGTCATGTCTGTGGCGGCGGTGTGTCGTGACTGTGACGGCGGTGTGTCATGACTGTGGCGGCGGTGTGTCGTGACTGTGGCGGCGGTGTGTCGTGACTGTGACGGTGTGTCGTGACTGTGGCGGCGGTGTGTCATGTCTGTGGCGGCGGTGTGTCGTGACTGTGACGGCGGTGTGTCGTGACTGTGACGATGTGTCATGTCTGTGGCGGCGGTGTGCCATGTCTGTGGCCGTCGGTGTGTCATGACTGTGACGGCGGTGTGTCATGTCTGTGGCGGCGGTGTGTCGTGACTGTGGCGGCGGTGTGCCATGACTGTGACGGTGTGTCGTGACTGTGGCGGCGGTGTGTCATGTCTGTGGCGGCAGTGTGTCGTGACTGTGACGGCGGTGTGCCGTGACTGTGACGGCGGTGTGTCGTGACTGTGACGATGTGTCATGTATGTGGCGGCGGTGTGCCATGTCTGTGACGGCGGTGTGTCGTGACTGTGGCAGCGGTGTGTCGTGACTGTGACGGCGAGGTGTCGTGACTGTGACGATGTGTCATGTCTGTGGCGGCGGTGTGTCATGTCTGTGGCGGCGGTGTGTCGTGACTGTGGCGGCGGTGTGTCGTGACTGTGACGGTGAGGTGTCGTGACTGTGGCGGCCTGTGTCATGTCTGTGGCGGCGGTGTGTCGTGACTATGGCGGCGGTGTGCCGTGACTGTGACGGTGTGTCGTGACTGTGGCGGCCGTGTCGTGACTGTGGCGGCGGTGTGTCGTGACTATGGCGGCGGTGTGTCGTGACGTGTGTCGTGACTGGCGGTGTGTCGTGACTGTGGCGGCGGTGTGTCGTGACTGGGACGGCGGTTTCTCGTGACTGTGATGGCGACGGTGTGTCGTGACATTGACGGCGGTGTGTCGTGACTGTGGCGACGGTGTGTCGTGCCTGACGACGGTGTGTCGTGCCTGTGGCGGTGTGTCGTGCCTGTGGCGGCGGTGTGTCGTGCCTGTGGCGGCGGTGTGAATTGCCTGTGGCGGTGGTATGTCGTGACTGTGACGGCGGTGTGAATTGCCTGTGGCGGCGGTATGTCGTGACTGTGACGGCGGTGTGTCGTGCCTGTGGCGGCGGTGTGAATTGCCTGTGGCGGCGGTATGTCGTGACTGTGACGGCGGTGTGTCGTGCCTGTGGCGGCGGTGTGAATTGCCTGTGGCGGCGGTATGTCGTGACTGTGACGGCGGTATGTCATGTCTGTGGCGACGGTGTGTCATGTATGGCGGCGGTGTGTCGTGACTGTGGCGGCGGTGTGTTGCGACTGTGACAGCGGTGTGTCGTGACTGTGACGGTGTGTCATGTCTGTGGCGGCGGTGTGTCGTGACTGTGACGGTGTGTCATGACTGTGGCGATGTGTCATGTCTGTGGCGGCGGTATGTCGTGACTGTGGCGGCGGTGTGTCATGTCTGTGGCGGTGGTGTGTCGTGACTGTGATGGCGGTGTGTCATGTCTGTGGCGGCGGTGTGTCGTGACTTACGACGGTGTGTCATGTCTGTGGCGGCGGTGTGTCATGTCTGTGGCGGTGGTGTGTCGGCGGTGTGTCGTGACTGTGACGGCGGTGTGTCGTGACTGTGACGGTGTGTCATGACTGTGACGGTGTGTCATGACTGTGACGGTGTCATGACTGTGATGGCGGTGTGTCATGTCTGTGGCGGCGGTGTGTCATGACTGTGACGACTGTGTGTCATGATTGTGACGGCGGTGTGTCAGACGTACGACTGTGTGTCATATTGTGACGGCGGTGTGTCATGTATGTGGCGGCGGTGTGTCGTGACTGTGACGGTGTGTCATGTCTGTGGCGGAGGTGTGTCATATCTGTGGCGGCAGTGCGTCATGCCTGTGGCTGCAGTGCGCCATGTCTGTGGCGGCGGTGTGTCATGACTGTGGCGGCGGTGTATCATGTCTGTGGCGGCGGTGTGTCATGTCTGTGGCGGCTGTGTGTCGTGACTGACGACGGTGTGTCGTGACTGTGACGTTGGTTTGCCGTGACTGTGGCGGCGGTGTGTCATGACTGTGGCGGCGGTGTGTCGTGACTGACGACGGTGTGTCGTGACTGACGGCGGGGTGTCATGACTGACGGCGGTGTGTCATGTCTGTGGCGGCGGTGTGTCGTGACTGACGACGGTGTGTCGTGACTGACGACGGTGTGTCGTGACTGACGGCGGTGTGTCGTGACTTACGGTGGTCGACGAGACGATGTTCGACTGACGACGGTGTGTCGTGACAGTGGCAGCGGCGTGTCATGTCTGTGGCGGCGGTGTGTCGTGACTGTGATGGCGGTGTGTCATGTCCGTGGCGGCGGTGTGTCGTGACTTACGACGGTGTGTCATGGCTGACGACGGTGTGTCGTGACTGCGACGGCGGTGTGTCATGACTGTGGCGGCGGCGTGTCGTGACTGACGACGATGTGTCGTGACTGACGGCGGTGTGTCAAGTCTGTGGCGACGGTGTGTCGTGACTGACGACGATGTGTCGTGACTGACGGCGGTGTGTCATGTCTGGCGGCGGTGTGTGTGTCATGTCTGTGGCGGCGGTGTGTCGTGACTGTGGCGGCGGTGTGTCGTGACTGTGGCGGCGGTGTGTCGTGACTGACGGCGGTGTGTCATGTCTGTGGCGGCGGTGTGTCGTGACTGTGGCGGCGGTGTGTCGTGACTGTGGCGGCGGTGTGTCGTGACTGTGGCGGCGGTGTGTCGTGACTGGCGGTGTGTCAGACTGTGGCGGCGGTGTGTCGACTGTGGCGGCGGTGTGTCGGACTGTGACGACGGTGTGTCATGTCTGTGGCGACGGTCATGTCTGGCGGCGGTGTCGTACTGTGGCGGCGGTGTGTCGTGACTGTGGCGGCGGTGTGTCGTGACTGTGGCGGCGGTGTGTCGTGACTGACGACGGTGTGTCATGTCTGTGGCGACGGTGTGTCATGTCTGGCGGCGGTGTGTCGTGACTGTGGCGGCGGTGTGTCGGACTGTGACGACGGTGTGTCGACCGACGATGTGTCACGTCTGTGGCGGCGGTGTGTCATGTCTGGCGGCGGTGTGTCGTGACTGTGGCGGCGGTGTGTCGTGACTGTGGCGGCGGGGTGTCGTGACTGTGACGGCGGTATGTCGTGACTGACGACGGTGTGTCATGTCTGTGGCGACGGTGTGTCATGTCTGGCGGCGGTGTGTCGTGACTGTGGCGGCGGTGTGTCGTGACTGTGACGGCGGTGTGTCGTGACTGTGACGATGTGTCATGTCTGTGGCGGCGGTGTGTCGTGACTGTGGCGGCGGTGTGTCGTGACTGTGACGGCGGTGTGTCATGTCTGTGGTGGCGGTGTGTCATGACTGTGGCGGCGGTGTGTCATGTCTGTGGCGACGGTGTGTCGTGTCTGTGGCGGCGGTGTGTCGTGACTGTGGCGATGAATGCTGGATCGAGTGAATAGGGCTAGATAGGTGGGTAGATAGGTATTGGTAGATGTGTAGGGTGTTGGTGGAATTTAGAATGTGTTTGGAATTTAGGATGTGTTATTGGTTGGGATGTTAAGGTATGTTTTTGCCCAGGCTTATGGTATCTTCTCTTTCCAGGCTTAATCCAGATGGGCCCCTGTGGCTGTTTATTATTAAGTCTGAACACTTTGACTGTATGACTTTATGACGTGCGGTGACTGTGACGGTGGTATGCCGTGTGACTGTTGCGGCGGCGTTCCGCGGTGTGCCGTGACTGTGGCGGAGATGTGCCGTGACTGTGGCGGAGATGTGCCGTGACTGTGGCGGAGATGTGCCGTGACTGTGGCGGAGATGTGCCGTGACTGTGGCGGAGATGTGCCGTGACTGTGGCGGCGGTGTGTCGTGTCTGTGGCGGCGGTATGTCATGACTGTGACGGCGGTGTGTCGTGTCTGTGGCGACAGTGTGTCATGTCTGTGGCGGCGGTATGTCATGTCTGTGGCGACGGTGTGTCATGTCTGTGGCGGCGGTATGTCGTGACTGTGGCGGTGGTGTGTCGTGACTGTGGCGGTGGTGTGTCGTGACTGTGGCGGCGGTGTGTCGTGACTGACGACGGTGTGTCATGTCTGTGGCGACGGTGTGTCGTGAATGTGGCAGCGGTGTGTCATGTCTGTGGCGGCGATGTGTCGTGAATGACGGTGTGTCATGTCTGTGACGGCGGTGTGTCGTGACTGACGGCGGTGTGTCGTGACTGACGAAGATGTGCCGTGACTGCGGCGTGTCGTGACTGGCGGAGATGTGCCGTGACTGTGGCAGCGGTGTGTCGTGACTGTGGCGACAGTGTGTCGTGACTGACGACGGTGTGTCGTGTCTGTGGCGACGGTGTGTCATGTCTGTGGCGGCGGTGTGTCATGTCTGTGGCGGCGATGTGTCGTGAATGACGGTGTGTCATGTCTGTGACGGCGGTGTGTCATGTATGTGGCGGCGGTGTGTCGTGACTGACGGCGGAGATGTGTCGTGACTGAGGCGAAGATGTGCCGTGACTGCCACGGCGTGTCGTGACTGTGCGGAGATGTGCCGTGACTGTGGCGGCGGTGTGCCGTGACTGTGGCGGAGATGTGCCGTGACTGTGGCGGAGATGTGCCGTGACTATGGCGGAGATGTGCCGTGACTATGGCGGGGCGGTGTGCCGTGACTGTGGCGGAGATGTGCCGTGACTGTGGCGGCGGTGTGCCGTGACTGTGGCGGGGCGGTGTGCCGTGACTGTGGCGGCGGTGTGCCGTGACTGTGGCGGGGCGGTGTGCCGTGACTGTGGCGGCGGTGTGCCGTGACTGTGGCGGCGGTGTGCCGTGACTGTGGCGGAGATGTGCCGTGGCTGTGGTGGCGTTGTGCCGTGACTGTGGCTGCGGCGTGCCGTAGCTATACACGGTCGTGGCGTGGGCGGGCTCCGCCAGGCCGATCCAGCCGCCCGGCCGCCCGGCCGACCGGCCGACCCAGCCGCCGCGCAGACGCGCTCGTTGGCTACCTTTGACATTTGGCGCCGCTGCAGCCGGTCCCGTTGAGGCAGGCCGAGCCCGGGCAGGCGGTCACCCAGGTGGGGGTCAGGGGCGGTCAGGGATTCAAGCCGTCCAGGTAGAGACAATGAACGGTCAGAGAGGTAGGCCGAGTCCGGGCAGGCGGTCACCCAAGTGCGATCAAGGACGTCGGACAGGCAGAACCTGGGTAGTGTACCAGGTGGGGTATGGGGCGTCACACCCAGGTAGAGACCATGAACGAAAAAGAGCGACCGGGCAGGGTCACAGGTGAGATCAAGGACGGTCAGGAGCCAGGCAGAACCTGGGTAGGCTGTCACCCAGGTGGGGGTATGGGGCGGTCGACAACCAGGTAGAGACAATGAACGGTCAGAGAGGTAGGCCGAGTCCGGGCAGGCGGTCACCCAAGTGCAGATCAGGGACGGTCGGGAGCCAGGCAGAACCTGGGTAGGCTGTCACCCAGGTGGGGGTATGGGGCGGTCAGGGAGCCAAGCCGTCCGGGTGGCGATCAGGGGCGGTCAAAGAAGTAGGTCAAGCTGGGTCAGGCGGTCACCCAGACAGATATCAGGGACGATCAGGGGACCAGGCCGTCCAATAGCGATCAGGGACGGTCTGGGAGTCAAGTTGTTCGGGCAGTGATAATGGACGTTCAAGGAGGCAGATGCCAGGGCGGTCAGGGAATTGGACGGAGGCTGCGAGTTTCGGAAATATCTGTCGCCGCAGACAGTGGTCGATGCATCCGGAGAAGTTGGGGTAGGGATGATGCGCCCTTCAGCAGCGGTCGGTGTATCCGGAGAAGTTGGGGTAGGGATGATGCGCCCTTCAGCAGCGGTCGGTGTATCCGGAGAACTCGAGGCGGGGATGTTTGCTGCTCCTCTCACCAGCAGTCGGTGTATCCGGAGAACCTGTTCGTCGTCTCTGTTGAGTGTGTTCACATCCACGGGTATTTACAGGGTCGGGATTAGAGTTGCCACGTTTTCCCCAATACTAGCACGAGACAATGCATGGGATGGCACATGGCACGGCAAGGTGGATGTTGATACTCCAAGGGACACAACAAAGAGGGGAAATCTTAACACGCGCACTGGAGGGGGGGGGGCGAAATCCGCCCACCCCTCCGGTTTTGCGTACATAACTGCATATTTTACCGGTCGATATACGCGATTGTCTGTGTACTTGCTTAGAAATGACCGGCGCGTCGTTTAAAGCAAGAAAAATGGAAATCGGCCGAAAATATTTCGAGTTAGGGGCCGTTAAAGTCAAAACATTTTATAGCGCCAGACCACGAAATTCGGCGCTGATGCGCTTCCCGTATATTCGCAAAAGGGAAGTGTTCTTGGCAACACTAGCGACTTGTTTGATGTATATTGATATGCTATATAGTTTCAAGGTCATGTTAGGTCACCGAGGTCAAGTCAGGTCAAGTTCATGACAGGTTAATGGAACCAAACTTGGTCAACTGGAATGTTGTCATAAATGCACTACTGTTTGTCATGGCGTTTCCATACTTTATTCATGTACTTCGCTCCTTCCTTCGCGAAGCCGATTGCGCCGAGCTGCCCGACGGAGCAGTCGGGCGGGCGGCCCGGTTCCGGTAACTGGAACAGGTAACTGACCTTATAAAGTGCTGCTATATAGGTGACCTGAGGTCAAATGTCGGGTCTAGCATCTGTATTGCATCATTAGTAATGTCCAAAACATCATTGATGCCCATTTTGGAGCACTTAAAACACAATCACAGAGATCCATAACAATGACAAGCCAAGCCAAGCCACGCAAAAGAAGAAAATTTTGACAAATACGACCTCATTTGACCTTGAAAATATTGACCTAAGGTCATGAAATTTGCACACAATAGAGTTCACTACCGTACCCATCCACCCTGCGAATTTTCTTCCTCCAGCTTTAATAGGAGCCGAAATCTTAGGGGGGGGGGGGGGCGGAATCCGACCTCCCCCCTCCAGTGCGCGTAATTTTCAGAGGCCCTCCAGGACGCGTGTTAAGAAGTGGAAATATTGATCGATGAAGAAGACGAACAAGATCGGAGGTGCAAAACATTCCATACCATGACTAAATCAGCACCACCTCTTCATTCCAATGTTCTTCCATATAACTTTACGTAAAACTTTACTACTTGCCATCTTGGAACCTTGGGTTCAGCATTGAGACAATTTTAGATACATACTGGAAATGTGTTACTGAAGATAGGCCGACACTGACAGGACAGGGGCACGGCAAATTCTGATATGGCACAGCACAGCGTGTGCCATTTGACGGACTGCCGTACCGTGACACCGTGCCAAAAAGTGGCAACTCTTGTCGGGATGCTTCGATTGGTGTACTCCGCCTATCAAAATGTATTGATGCCAACCACAATGCCCAAATGGCGGTGGTCGAGGACATTGAAATATAACCGTATTCGGTCAGTTTGACCGGATTGCTTTTTATTTTGGAACCTAATGTAAACTCTGTTCTGAACCCATTTGAAATATGAACAATATTGGTGTGGCTACACTTGTCCCACAGCGTTCTCAATCCATGGACACACTGTGCTTGTTGGTGTAAGTACTGGTACTAATCCGGACTTGGACGTCCTCTCAGAATGGCCAGCTAATCAGCCGGGTTAGGAGACTGGGAGAGCAAACTTGTATCATTGTATCATTAAACGTGTATCAAACTTGTATCATTGTGCAAACTTGTATCATTAAATCCTGTCCCTGTCTTTACGTGATGAATACCATATTTTTATATCAGAATTACTGGAATAAAACCAGCCCAATCAACAATGAATAATTCACCGAGTTTCGAAAACTTGTGTTACACCGTGTTGCTCCAGTTCTGTCTCGCCCACCATCGCCCGCTAGTAGCCCATGAGGAGCTTAAGGTGATCCCGATGTGACTCAGACTCGTAATGCGCACATGCCGGATCTTTTCCACTCTAAATTTGTCGGCCGAAGTTGGAATTTCCAGCTCAGGGTGGCGAAACGGAAACAATGGCGCTCTCATTGACGTCACAGCAGGTAACTGGAATGATCGGCTTGCAAGTGCTGCTGCGGTCGGCTCGGGCCGGGACCGCACTGGGATCCGGCTCGGGGTAAAAGTTCCCCGTGTTCAAATGGATCTCAATCAGCTTTTGACATTGCTTGAAATAGACCGGACAAAGCTTTAACGTGAAGGATCACGTTTTAACGTTGATGAAAATGGAGGGCATTTTGTCCCATCTAATGGCTAAGATCACGAAAAGTGGGACGCATGGGCCATCGTCGTCCCTACGTCCCCGCGCCTGTGCATGCAAACATCACCATTGAAACTCTATTAGTGTTCGAAGAATTTCGTTCAAGGTATCAGCTTCTGCTGTGCTGAGTCAGAGACCTCTGACCAATAGGGACGTTCATAAATTACTCAAGGGCAGACGGCAGAGGGCAGAGGGTAGGCGGCACGGTTTTGCATTATGTGCTGTTGCTATTGGGAATTAGATGAGGAGGAAACGTACGGTGAAAGCAGGCAGGTAGTAAGGGATAGGACAGGGAAGGCAAGGCGCGATGACGAAGATGAAAGGTACAATAGAGATGGATAGTAACACAGGGTAAGACATAGGTCAATGGCAAGGCATACTATTGAGCTGAGCGGTGGAAATGAATGGCACGGCAGAGAAGGAAGCGGCAGGTTCCTTGGCGAGTGATATAGCCACCGCAAAGGCCACTGTGGGGTCGCTACGCGTGGCTTTTGTCCGTTGGGGTCTGCTGAAAGCCATGGTGTCTGATAATGCTCAGTTTACTTATCCGACATTCAGAACTTCTCGCCTGGTAAACGACATCCGACACCTTACTCGCCCACGTCAAACGGTTCGGCTGAAAAACCTGTCCGGAATTTAAAAAGTGCTTCGCCAAACAGAAGTCAGGATGAGTCCTGTCCGAAACTTCCAGGTTTCTTTTTTGGCACCGACTAATCCCCATAGCGCAGCCATGAGATCTGCTGAACCGTTTCCGGGTCGGCAGATGCGAACCGGACCTACTTGAGATGTTGCAGCCGGATTCAGAGTACAGACGCACCAGTTGGCCCGGATATGTCATGCGGATAAGGATGCTCAGGGGCGCCTCTGTGTCGCTGGGGACTCGGTCTGTGTGTCGGCTCTGGACCGAGTGCGCGGGGAGGGCGGAGTGCCACGGCTGCCGGAATTTGTAGTGTTGTAGTGTTGTAGTTAGCTGCCGTGTCGTCAGGGACTCGGTCCATGCGTCAGCTCTGGACAGAGTGCGCGGGGCGGGCGGAGTGCCACGGCTGCCGGCAGTTGTAGTGTTGTAGTGTTGTAGTTAGCTGCCGTGTCGCTAGGGACGCGGTCTGTGTGTCGGTTCTGGACAGAGTGCGCGGGGCGGGCGGAGTGCCACGGCTGCCGGCAGTTGTAGTGTTGTAGTGTTGTAGTTAGCTGCCGTGTCGCCAGGGACGCGGTCTGTGTGTCGGTTCTGGACAGAGTGAGCGGGGAGGGCGGAGTGCCCCGGCTGCCGGCAGTTGTAGAGTTGTAGTGTTGTAGTTAGCTGCCGTGTCGCCAGGGACGCGGTCTGTGTGTCGGTTCTGGACAGAGTGCGCGGGGCGGGCGGAGTGCCCCGGCTGCCGGCAGTCGTTAGAGTTGTAGTGTTGTAGTTAGCTGCCGTGTCGCCAGGGACGCGGTCTGTGTGTCGGTTCTGGACAGAGTGCGCGGGGCGGGCGGAGTGCCCCGGCTGCCGGCAGTTGTAGTGTTGTAGTGTTGTAGCTACCCGCCGTGTCGCCAGGGACGCGGTCTGTGTGTCGGCTCTGGACCGAGTGAGCGGGGTGGGCGGAGTACGCCGACTGCCGGCAGTTGTAGTTAGTCGGAAGAGTGCAGAAGTCCAGGCATGTCTGGCAGGTGAGACAATCTTACGGCCACATATCGAGTATGCATGACGACGCTACACGAGCGATTGCGGCGTGGGAATGGGTGGCGGTCGTATGGAACAGCCTCCGCCTGTGTGGAACAGCCTCCGCCTGTGTGGAACAGCCTCCGCCTGTGTGGAGCAGCCTCCGCCTGTATGGAACAGCCTCCGCCTGTGTGGAACAGCCTCCGCCTGTGTGGAGCATCCTCCGCCTGTATGGAACAGCCTCCGCCTGTGTGGAACAGCCTCCGCCTGTGTGGAACAGCCTCCGCCTGTGTGGAACAGCCTCCGCCTGTGTGGAACAGCCTCCGCCTGTGTGGAACAGCCTCCGCCTGTGTGGAACAGCCTCCGCCTGTGTGGAACAGCCTCCGCCTGTGTGGAACAGCCTCCGCCTGTGTGGAACAGCCTCCGCCTGTGTGGAGCAGCCTCCGCCTGTGTGGAACAGCCTCCGCCTGTGTGGAACAGCCTCCGCCTGTGTGGAACAGCCTCCGCCTGTTGCGGGCTCTGATTGACAGGACCAGTCAGTTCGTGCAGTTCCGAACGGCGGGTCGTCATCACGACTTACGGTCGGGGAAGCTACTCTTGCCACCAGGGCGTTTGCAGTATCCGTAGACTGTTGCTTTAGTAGTGTCCTTGAACTGTGTTCCAAGCTGCAGTGGTCGATGGCCCTGAAGCCCTAATAACCGACTCACCAAGCTACAGTGGTGTGTGGTGTATATTGTCATGCTGACAGATGACAGGGGAGTATGTTCATTCGAGAACGTTAATAGGAGCATGTGTCGCGTCACGTTGGTCCGGAGTACCGCCGGAGTACCGCTCCCAGCTGTCTCGTGGTTAACACCTTTGCACATTGTTTTCACGTTTAGTTTTGTTTTGTTTTTAAACGACCGTGAAGGCCGAGCCCAAGCCGGCGCCAGGCCTCGATTTGCTGTAAAATATAGCCTAAGCGTGCTTAACACTTTGCCATGGTGTTGTTAAATACAGGAACGGAGCTGGGTAAAATTGTACTGGACGGAAACCAGCAGCAAGTACTCGGATATAAAATGTTTTTCGGACTTGCCTCTGAATATCATTTTTCAATCAGGCTTTCGTATTATTCCTTGACCTGGGGATCGCGAGAAAGGCGCTGTTTACGCCAGATTACCCAACAAACAACCGTTCATCGCCTTTAAACTGAAAGTCCAGCATGGCGGTCGGACGTCTGCACCAGCGGCGTCTCGCCCACCAGTCTCCAGAGCATCGCCGGCTGGCGTCGCCTGTGGCTGTCGGTGGCCTTGGTGACCGTGGACCGCGCCGGCGGTCGTGTGAAACCTCGACGATCTCCGATGACGTTGTTAATGGCTTCGTTAGCCGGCGTGGCGCGCGGCGCATCGACGGCTGAGGTGAGCGACGCCGGCGACGCTCTCTGAGACCGCCCCGGTGAGCGGACCGCTGAGCGTGTCGGTGAGCGGACCGGTGAGCGGACCGGTGAGCGGGCCGGTAAGCAGGTCGGTGAGCGGGCCGGTGAGCGGGCCGGTCGAGCGGGTCGGTGAGCGGGTCGGTGAGCGGGCCGGTCGAGCGCAGTTGAAGGTGTTCCACGCTTCGGTGGGGGCTTCCTCTTGCGGGAGGCCCAAACAGCTATGCCCCCTCTCCCTACGGCCATTGTCGGCCGGCCATCACAAAGTGGCTTACTGTGAACTGATCACCGAGAGGCTGTTCCTGCTGTTCTGTCACGACAGCTGGATCAGCGGTAGCGTTACCCACTGATGGGCATGATGGCATGATTTTGCCACCGAGACTAGTCGCTCAGCCAGGGTGGCTGGTGGTGGTGGACTAGTCGCTCAGCCAGGGTGGCTGGGGGTGGTGGACTAGTCGCTCAGCCAGGGTGGCTGGGGGGGAATGATGGAGTTATAACGTATCCCATTGTGTTTTGTATCACGGCATTTGCGAAGTTTCGAATGGTAGGCTTTTTACCCGAAAACAAAACCCGGAAAAATAACTCCTGAAGGTGTCACAAGCACACTGGTCCGCTACGGCAGTGTCATATTTTTATCCCGATCACTAAATCCCTAGCAGCTGCCGTCAGAATTCCTGGCTACTCTGCAGAACGAGACTGGGTGGCTGGTTTAATTATACCCATGGCACCCCGCTAGTTCTATTTGATAAACAACTGACGAATCCGTTCTTGGTATAATTATGTTGCCATTGTTATACAACGATCGTATACAAATGTTCTTTGTGTTCCGTGAATGTGGCAGTAGCGGATCCAGGAATGCTGATCGGTTGGGAGGGGGCACTTGCTCTGGAGGGGAGCCATTTTCACCTCAGTAGGATCGCCTTTTCTACTCCCAGGGGCGCCATTGGCTGAAAAACTCGGTAAGCGGAAGGGGGAGTGCACTCCAGTGCCTGGTGGAGCGCCTAGAGGGGCACCACATCTTTATCTGGGGTGGGGATTGCCCCGCCCCTGTATCCGCCAGTGGGATGATGTAGGTATAGGATGGATGCGATTTGAATGAGCTATGTCTTTTCTTGCACACCAGCGGATGCATGTGCATACCAGAGCACGATTATTGCGCACCAGCGCAGCGCGGCGGTCGGCTGTGTTAGTATTTGTGCCGGCCAGCTGCCTGACCACCATTCGACGGAGTCCGGTGGCATTGAGTGAACGTGGAAGCGGAACCGCAGGCTGGAAGAGGGAGAGAGTGACTGGAGAGGCCCGACTGAACGTCGCCGGTTTCTGACCGGTATGGTCGGTATTGACCGGAACACGTCTCGCGGCGAGGCGCGAGTGCGCTGTGCGGCCAGGAGTTTGCCGAAGATTGTGCGCTGTGCGGCCGGGAGTTTGCCGAGGATTGTGCGCTGTGAGGCCGGGAGTTTGCCGAGGATTGTGCGCTGTGCGGCCGGGAGATTGCCGAGGATTGTGCGCTGTGCGGCCGGGAGTTTGCCGAGGATTGTGCGCTGTGCGGCCGGGAGATTGCCGAGGATTGTGCGCTGTGCGGCCGGGAGTTTGCCGAGGATTGTGCGCTGTGCGGCCGGGAGTTTGCCGAGGATTGTGCGCTGTGCGGCCGGGAGATTGCCGAGGATTGTGCGCTGTGCGGCCGGGAGATTGCCGAGGATTGTGCGCTGTGCAGCCGGGAGTTTCCCGAGGATTGTGCGCTGTGCGGCCGGGAGTTTGCCGAGGATTGTGCGCTGTGCGGCCGGGAGATTGCCGAGGATTGTGCGCTGTGCGGCCGGGAGATTGCCGAGGATTGTGCGCAGTGCGGCCGGGAGATTGCCGAGGATTGTGCGCTGTGCAGCCGGGAGTTTCCCGAGGATTGTGCGCTGTGCGGCCGGGAGTTTGCCGAGGATTGTGCGCTGTGCGGCCGGGAGATTGCCGAGGATTGTGCGCTGTGCGGCCGGGAGTTTGCCGAGGATTGTGCGCTGTGCGGCCGGGAGTTTGCCGATGATTGTGCGCTGTGCGGCCGGGAGATTGCCGAGGATTGTGCGCTGTGCGGCCGGGAGTTTGCCGAGGATTGTGCGCTGTGCGGCCGGGAGTTTGCCGAGGATTGTGCGCTGTGCGGCCGGGAGATTGCCGAGGATTGTGCGCTGTGCGGCCGGGAGTTTGCCGAGGATTGTGCGCTGTGAGGCCGGGAGTTTCCCGAGGATTGTGCGCTGTGCGGCCGGGAGTTTGCCGAGGATTGTGCGCTGTGCGGCCGGGAGATTGCCGAGGATTGTGCGCTGTGCGGCCGGGAGTTTGCCGAGGATTGTGCGCTGTGAGGCCGGGAGATTGCCGTGCCGGTGCGCCGAGGATTGTGCAGTGTGTGGCGGTTATGCAGCGACGCTCGTCGACTCGGCTGGCTACTGCGTCTGTCACCTGACACCTGACACTTGTCGCCGATGGCGTCCTGCGGTCCCGGCCACCTCGGCGATCGGCTAGCCGCACCCACCGCTCTTGCCGCCTTGGCGAACGAAAATCGTCGAAGAGGATTCCAGAGCCAGCGATATATTTCGCAGAGTCTGCATATGTGTTAGTCGGATCACTCCGGGAAGCTAGAATGATTCATTGAAAGTCTTACGAGGCATTTTCTTTTCTGTGGTCGCCACATCCATCATGCTGGAAGAAATTCTTCAACTCGGAGCACACTGGTTGCGGAATTTGCAAATGTGTGTGATGGACGGTGGTCTTGCACATACAAGACATACCAGAAAATTAATGAACAAAAGCATATTGGCCGTGGGAACATGTAAATCAAGGGGCTGTGGTGGCCACTAGCCAGGCAATGCCGCCGGTGTGGGCACGAGGCGACCGTGCCGGACAGTGTTGGATTTTCACTTCTCGTTCTTGGATTCGGAGTGTATAATCCTTGAGTTCATGCAATTACGGAGTGCATAATATCTGGTAACCATGGGGTGAATACAAATTACTGAGACAAAGAAACAAAGTCTTGTTTTTGCATTCAAGAAGCATACATTACAGGTGTTTCATCCCACACAGCCTAAGTATGCCTCCTGATGCTGGATCACATAAAAATAGTATTCACTGAGAATACAAACTTCACATAGCAGTCCTCTGTGTTGTGGTGCTGGAAAAGTGTTAAATATACTGTCATTAGCAAGAAGTGATGCATTTCATCAATTGATTTTCCATGCAAGTTTGAATATATATTTCATTTCAGATATGTATGTATATTACTACGATGAAATATATTATTCAAGCTTAGGGTATCCAAAGACATGTCTTACACAGTTTACCTCCATGAAGCAAACAAATGGTTTAGGCTTGGTTATGTTATGATAAGTTGGGCTCTACTCTTAAGTTGGACAAGTTTTCATATCCAATGTTTTTTTTTCTATTTCAAGAATTTGTTTTTCAACAATGAACCAGGCAAGGTTAGGTTATGTCAGGTTATGTTCCTTAATTTGCATTTTTAAAGAAAAATACTCGTTGAAATTTTTCCCTCTTTCAAGAGAATTGTTCTTTTTGCATTGCAGGTTAGGCTAGGTTAGGGTAGATTATGCCACGTTTTTTTATTTTGCAAATTAATTATTACACTATATTACCCAACACAAAGCCCATTTATTGGTGTTGTTTTGCCTGCCAACTGGAAAGTATGTATTTACAATGGAGGTGAGTGGTCACACCATGTAAACCACATTTATAAACATGGCATTGGAAAAAGGAATTTCAATAACCCAAAATTACCCTAAACTGCAAATTTACAACTAGAAACAGTGACGATGGACAAGAATTATGCCTTTCACATCAGGAACCACAAAACCTCAATATCCCTCATCACTAGCGCAACCAGGGGGGCCAAGGGCCATGGCCCCCCGAAATTTGTTGGGGCCCGGTCCGAGCCAGGGGCCGGCGAAGCGGGCCCCTGGCTCGAGTGGGCCACCCTACTCAGAGCCCTGGCTAGGGGCCCGCGAAGCGGATCTGTGGCTCGAATCAGGGGCCCTTTGAACCAACCGAAAATCTGGGGGCCCGTTTTAACCAGGGCCCGCCTCGAACCGGGGCCCATTTTGATTCAGGGGCCCGCATTGAACCAATAGCCCGCTTAGAACCAGGGGCCCGCTTCAACCTGGGGCCCTGTCTTGAACCAGGGGCTCTCTGGAACCAGGGGCCCGCTTCGAACCGGGCCCACTTTGATCCAGGGGCCCGCATTGGACCAATAGCCCGCTTAGAACCAGGGGCCCGCTTTTACCTGGGGCCCGCCTCGTTTTAGTTTTTACAAACATAGGGGCCCGCTCAAAAGTAAGTGCATGTTTTCCGCAGACTTTTTAAAAACATGAGGGGGGCCCGCTCTCCAACCGTGGCCCCCCCGAACTGAAATCCTGGTTGCGCCACTGTCCCTCATGGAAAATGATTGGTCCTGAACCCTGTGCTGATGAAGAATGCCCATGGCATGGTTGGATTTAAAAAAAACAATGTATCAAGACTGACAAAAATGTTTCCAATAGGAAATTTGAATCCATTCATTCCATGCACCACCATAGGCATTATGTTAAATTTGAAAATCATTATGTCGCATTGGCAACAACAAAGGTGTACAAATTTACACCTGTGATTAGCATGCTCCAATTGTTACCCATCGAAAGACAGCATTAATAGCAATTAGCCATATTCGCCGCAATAGCACCGGCAGAAAAAAAAACAATTCATACAAGGGGTATGCCAGAAAATAGGAGTCACAGAAGATAATAAAGCAGCACCTACCAGTTACTATTCCCACAGCACCTACTCTTTTCTCCAGACGCACACCTGAGGAGAACGAATACAGAAAACTAACAATGGCTTCCTCCCCGGCTTCGGTACCTTGACCGTTGCCTTGGCTGACTCGATAGGCCTTGGGTTGGCCTCGGTTGGCCTTAGCCTTCATCAGGGCTGGCAGCGACTTGTGTTACATTGTCACAAAAACAATGCAATCGAGACAAGCTGCTCTTTTACCTTTGGCAACAAAGATTTCATCACATTGGCTGAGTTCAAACCGCTAAGCCAATCAGCAGCCTCCGTACGGTCAGCCGGAGTTGACGAAAGCCCAGTAAGCGGCTCATAACCACCCCTCATTTTGCGGTGTATAAGAACATGACGGCTAAATTTCAATTTTCCCGGAGTGGGAGAAATTAGCTGTCGGAGTGGCATAAACACTATTACTGCCACCAGTTTGTGGTGTACTGAAACAATGTAGGTCATGAAATGGAAGAACACTGACATTTCTGGTTACATGGTGGTCCATTTGACAGTAAAATGTAACCAGGTTTGAAGAACGTTTTGCTACCATTCAGGTCATTTTCTTGCGTAAAATACATCGGATATCTTTTTTGTTCTATTGCTCTGGACTGGTCCAGGATGCAAAACGATCAGTTTTGTTCATGTCAAGTTATGTAGAACATCTCAATCTTCAAGGAAACAAAAAGGAATGCATTATTTATAGCCTTTCTTGGCCGTAGTTTAAAAAGCTCCGACCGGAGTGGCAGCTGGAAAGCCGCGAATCCATCGAATCCAAGAAGCGCCGTTCGGGTCTGACCAGTCTGGGAATGGTGGTTTCCCTTCATTAGGCGAGCCGAGAATAGAGGTTTCTTTCATTTGGCGAGGAATTTTTATTGTATGCGGGGAGTTCCCAACGGGGGGAAAGAGAGGAAAGGGGCTCGTTGGAGGCCTGGCCAACCTTGGTCATAAAGTCATAAAGTCATAAAGTATTAAGGCTTAATAAGAGCCACAGGGGCCCATCTGGGTTAAGCCTATCTAGAAAAGGTACTAGAATGTACATACTCCCACCCCAATCAATCCCTTATCCCAAGTTCCGAGGAAGCTATATATCCCAGCCCATCTAACACCACTCACTTGCTACCGCCTAACACCCTCAATAATCACAAGCTCCTCCCATCACACCCATCGTGCCACCATAGACAACCTCATCAGCATCACATCCCGAAGGAAGGTGCCGAATCCACTGCTAGGCACATCCCACAGAAATTCATAAAGCGTTCAGACTTAATAAGAGACTCACGTGCTATTGCATAATACACTCAACAATTACAAACTCCTCCCATCATACACATTGTGCTACCATAGACAATCTCATCAGTATCACATCCCGAAGGAAGGTGCTGAATCCACTGCTAGGTACACCCTATATAAAGTTATAAAGCATTTAGACTTAATAAGAGACTCACTTGCTATTCCATAACACAGTCAACAATTACAAACTCCTCCCAACTCCCACTCCTCCCTGTCGATCAACCTTCCCTGGAATACAGAAAAACAATCCCCTATTCTTATAATGATTGTCTATGCCGTTTTTAAAGATGTTCAGTGTGTTGCTACTGACAATGGTTCCTGGCAGCTGGTTCCAGTGTTCTACTACCCTGTTGGTGAAGAAAGACTGTCTTAACCTTGTCCTGCTGTGATTAACTTTAATTTTGAATTGATGACCTCTAATTGCATCATTTCTGTTAAATTCAAACATTTCCCTGAGATATCCCTGTTCCTGACCATGAACAAATTTAAAAACCTCGATGAGATCTCCTCTCAGCCTTCTATATCTAAGTGAAAACATGTTCAATTTCTTCAGTCTTTCCTCATATTCCAGGTTGCCTATACCATTAACCATTTTTGTTGCCCTCTTTTGTACTCTCTCTAAAAGCCAACAATCTTTCTCATAACTAGGGGACCAAGCTTGGACACAGTATTCCAAATGTGGCCTGACATATGCACAGTAAAGCTTCCTGATGACCTCCTCACTTTTGTATGACACATTCCTCTGTATTGCCCCAAGCATTCTTAGTGCCTTCTTCCTGGCTTCTTTGGTCTGTTCTGATGCCCCCAATTTTGTGTTCAAAATAACACCTAAGTCCTTCTCCTGCTCAGTCACAGATAGTACTTGGCCACCCATCAAGTATGGAGCCTTCATATGCTGCCTACCTACATGCATGACTTTGCACTTATCAAAATTAAACTTCATTTGCCATTTTTCGGACCACTTCACTAGCTCGTCTAAGTCTTTCTGCAGCAAAACCTGCTCATTTTGCCCTGTTATTGCCCTAAAGATCTTCAAATCATCCGCAAATTTCAAAACCTTACTGCTTAGGCCACATTCAATGCTATTCACATATATAATGAACAATAGTGGCCCCAGTACCGACCCCTGGGGGACTCCACTAAGAACATTTTGCCATGATGACTTTGTACCATTTAGCATCACTCTCTGCTGTCTATCTGAAAGCCACAACTCTATCCATTTTAGGATGCTACCTGCAATACCATGGACCTGAAGCTGCATCATTAACCGTTTATGGGGTACCTTGTCAAAGGCCTTACTAAAGTCAAGATATGCTACATCAACCTGATTTCCCTGATCAAATTGTTCTGTAGCAAAATTCAAAAAAGTCCAAGAGATTTGTGAGGCACGATCGCCCTTTTCTAAACCCATGTTGAGTATCTTGAATCAATTTGTTTCCTTCCAGAAAACTAACTATTCTATCCTTGATAATTGATTC
>JAOTOM010002868.1:0-122025 GCA_034440615.1 Ashinkailepas kermadecensis | reverse complement strand
TGGATAAAACGGTCGGCTGATTGTCTAGCTTACCAGCACCGCCGCGACCAGCCATTGATAAAACAGCCGGCTAATTTGGCATTCGTGCCACTTCCCGGAAACATCGGCATGACAGAAAGTGGCCATTTCTGTTTAGTCTATTGAACCGTATTCCTGCCATGTCCATGACATAGTTCAATACTGGCTGGTTGTTGAGGAATGTAAATTTGTTGAGATGTAATAGACATTAAGGTCTTAAAGCCTGATAAATATATAATACATACATGTACATGCAAATGTATGACCAATTTGTTGGGCTCGCAAGTTCTTTAACTTGGTTGGCCGTAAGGGGTTGTGTTGACCTGAACATCGCGCCAAGGATGTGTCAGGTGCCACGTAGCAAATACTTCACCAAACAGGAAGATCCACGTTTGTTAGCCAGGCACGACAGGACCTGATCAACTTACCCGACTGCCAAGCATTGATAATGGGATATCCCACGCGATCTGCATCCGAAAAAAAACTTATACCACCGCGACCCATTTTTGTACGCGACCCCATGCCAACGAAATGTCATGGATAATTTTCCTTGTTGACTTGGGGGACCCATGCCTGCCGCCTGCCATGTCGACGGACGAGCGCAGCGCCACCTACCGGACAGATGCCGCACGGGGTTTTGATGAGACCGACAGGTGGCAGCAGCGACTGGGTGGCGCGGTACAACTTCAGCTGCTCCTGCACACCGCCGCCGGCTTGTAGCCGCTGCTCCACCTTGCCGTCGAAGATCAGCGTGTCGAGGATCTTCTCGATGTCGGGCACGGACAGGTTCACCTGTGCAGCCAACAGGAGGGGTTAGCAAGTGATGATGCCTGCAGCAACCGAGCAGTGCGGCGTCCATGTGTGTTGTGCAAATCTCCATACTTCCCACTTCACAGGTATCTGGAACGGCGTGAACATTGTCGTCCAAACCTCCATATTTCATTGTGGTTATCGCTTCAATGCTAACGTTATTGTTAACTTCAAAGTTGTGCATTGCCAACCAGCGACGACCTGGCGCATTTACCATTCGGGTCGCCGCCGGTGAGTCGTTGTTTATCTGCGCGGGCTCGGCGAGGTAGCCCGAGAGCGAGAGTGCGGAACAATGCAATATCTGAAGAATGTATAGTTTGCCCATGTTGTAATAATAAAGTGCACTTTTCCTACCGCAACGACCAATAGCAGGCTGAACAATGACGTAAATTGTTCATTTACACGCCACCGTCTCTAGATTCACCAGTGGTCGCATCTAGGACAACTTAGGCGGCCGAGACTGATCACCGCGCGGCTGTGTATATGCAGCCCGAGATGCGTGCCACAGTTCGTGGCCTGCCACGCCTGGTAAGGTGGTGGGTCGTGTCGTGCATGGAGTATCCGACAAAACGCACAACGCAACACAAAACGTACCAAACCGCACTCGGCAGCCTACGTCAACCCTCCCCAACCCTTCTCACCTTGCTGATGCCGAGCTCGGAGATGAACTTCGCGATCTCCTTGGAGGAGGCGCACGACAGGTTGCGCGCGGCCATCGGCCCGTCGGTGCTGGCCAGCGCCTGTTCGGCGCGCTGCTGCAGGAACTTGTAGCACTGCTGGTTGAGCACCTCGACAAACTCGGACTCGAAGTCCTGGTCCGAGTACCAGGCGCCTCCCGTCACAGACTGGTCCGGCTCGATGTCGTACAGCATGTAGACTTTCTTGCGCGATGCCTGTGGACGCGGCCGCCCCGTTACACGCACGGCACAGGCAACGCGACCAGTGTTTGCATCGTGGACACCTTTAGCCCGCGCCCGGCCGGCTGACAAATCAGCCTTCACCTGAACGGGAGAAGAAGGGGAGGGGGGCTCTTGAAAAGGCTTTTATTTCGAGCTTCCGATCTGGGTAAGATGGCATAAAATGCAAAACACCGTTAGAAAACTGTGGTCATCGCCTGTAGCATGCCTTAAATTTGTACATTTGACTAATAACGAAGTCACCAAGGGTCACAGTAGGTTTATATATGAATCTCGACTTAAATCCCTGGAAATGGTCTTTAAAGATCCGTATTTTCTTTCGGCCTTGTTCTTCAATAATTAACATAGAAAAATGTATTTATATTGATCATAGTAAAAAGAGCTACGGTGTCGGTTAGAGAGTTGAGTTGCCGGTTACGATGTCGGTAAGAGTTACAATGTATTGGTTACGGTCAGATCAGCTCAGAATCATGCTTGAGGTTCCTCTTAAAGGTATTAATAGGTCCACCCCAGTGACATGACCTATGCCTTGAGGGGTGGCCTAGAAAAAAAGACCATATGTTTGGGATCCTTTCAACAGAACCACTCAAGCAAAATGTGTACATCTGTTCAATATTTGAAAATCCTAAGGTCAGGTCAGGTCACGCTGAATGGTCAGGCCAAGTAAGTTCAAGTTCGCATGTCCCAGGTACATCACATTTGAAGTATACACATTTTGTTTACAGAAGAACCGGTATGGTAATGTAACATTTTTGTAAACTACCCAGCTTCTGACCTCGTGGTCCTTAGGTCACGCTCAGACAACTCATATATTGGTAGAACGATCACTTCAACCATCGCCTAAGTGTACAGTGGACACTGCTTGGAAAATAAGTCCAAAGAAAGGTTAAATCAGGTCAAATAAAATCACACGAGGTCAGGTCATCTCAGGTCACTGGTTAGCCATCCAACGGCATGTAGCACGACTTAGGCGGCGCGGAAGTCGAATTCATATATGACTGCACGAGGAACAGCGAAATTCTGCATAGGATATAAGACATTTTGTATAATATGCCTACATGATGCTTGACCTGACTTTATGTCACTGACCTTTGATGACTTCGGAACATTACTACTCATTTTGACTCGTCCAAGGTCAATGATCACTGATGGCCTGGACATGAAATGTGTATAAGATATGCTAAATAGATGCAGGCGAAGCCATTTAAAATTGCATGTCTTTGCGCCTACTCACTCGGTGGCTATCCCGCAAGTTCCCGGTGGGGGGGGGGGGAGGCGGGCTCATAAGAGCCCTACGGCCCGGCGATGGTTAATAGTGACATATATACATGCGCCTGCCACTACGTACGTAGATGCCTACGTCTGGGATCGTCCTGGATAAACTACTTAGCAGATAAATGAAATCACACGGTCACGGTCACGGTGTGTATGCCTTAGATCCCCCTATAAGGTAACCGGACAAATGTACGTAAAGCAAATGTACGTATGGCAGATGTACGTACGCAAATGTACGTAAGCAAATGTACGTAAGTGCAGATGTACGTATGGCAATTGTATGTAAGCGCAGATTGTACATATGGAAAATGTACGAATGCGCAAAAGTACGTATACGCAAATGTACGTAAGCGCAAATGTACGTATGCGCAAGAATACGTATGCGCAAGAGTACGTATGCGCAAGAGTACGTATGCGCAAGTGTCCGTAAACGCAAATGTACGTATGCGCAAATGTACGTAAGCGCAAATGTACGTATGGCAAATGCACCTAACCAACTGTGCTTAAACGCAAAGGCACGTATGCCTAAATGTACGTACACTGGCCCATACGTACATTTGCTCTTGCATTCTTTTACGTTTACGTACTGTTGCGCTTAGGTACATTTGCGCTTACGTACTTTTGCGCTTACGTACATTTGCGCTTACGTACATTTGCGCTTACGTATACTTGCGTATACCTACATTTACACTTACGTACATTTGTGCTTACGTACATTTTTGCATACGTGCATTTCCGCTTACGTACATTTAATCATACGCACTTTTGCGCTTTCGTACATTTGCGCATACGTACTTTTGCGCTTGCGTACACTTGCGCATACGCACTTTTGCGCATACGTACTTTTGCGTTTACGTACCTTTGCGCTTACGTACATTTGCGCATACGTACTTTTGCGCATACGTACATTTGCGCATACGTACATTTGCCAGACGTACATTTGCGTTTGCGTACACTTGCTTACGTACATTTGTCCGGTTACCGCAAACGTACGTATGACATATGTACCCACTGGCGGATCTAGCCCACCGGTTTGGGGGGGCCAACTTTCGGTTTTCGGCGTCAGCCCCCCCCCACTCCCCTCCCCTAGTGGCGTACCGAGGAATTGCATCAGGGGAGGGATCGAACGGATTTGGAGGGTGCCCATTCTCCCACTATTTTTTGTTAAAAGCACCGGATTTCGACAATTATTTGGCAAAGGGGCCCATCAAAAAAAATTAAAATTAAATAATAATTCACAACATAATTTCCTGTGTAGGGACCCCAGCCTACCTCCACCGTTCCTATGTTACCGGGTTTGTATTATTGTTTACCAAAGCGTTCACGTTCACGTTCACGTTCAACGTCTTGTACCACGTCAACGTTCGTGCACGTGTACACTGGCGGATCCGATTTTGTCAACTATTGCTGTAAGCAGAACTTGAGCAGCATGGAACCCTCGATGTGTGTCAGAATCTACTATGCTACCATACTGGCTTCCAAACAATTATTTTTTAAAAGTCCTTTAAAATTGGAGTTTCTTTCATCCAGATGCTATTTTTTTAACCTCGGCAAAGGTTGCTGCATTTTAATTTAATTGACTTCTGTTGGTTTCGGGGGGGAGGGGGCAAAAGGCACTATGGCCCCCCTTTTAAGCGCTTCGGGGGGGCATGGCCGGAATGGCCCCTCCCTGGATCCGCCAGTGTATGTACCTAACCAAATGTACGTAAACCCAAAGGTACGCATGCGTAAATGGACGTACATTTGCGCATACGTGCATTTGCCATACGTACATTTGCGCTCACATACATTAGCTATACGTACATCTGCGCTTACGTACAATTTCCATACGTACATCTGCGCTGACGTACATTTGCTTACGTACATCTGCCGTACGTACATTTGTCCTTACGTACATTTGTCCTAGAATCCCCTCTAATGTACCGACTGTAACACGGTCACGGACACGGTGTGTGTGCCTTAGATCCTCTCTAAGGTACGGACTGGAACACGGTCACGGACACGGTGTGTGTGTGCCTTAGATCCCCCTAATGTACCGACTGCAACACGGTCACGGACACGGTGTGTGTGCCTTAGATCCTCTCTAAGGTACGGGCTGGAACACGGTCACGGACACGATGTGTGTGCCTTAGATCCACCCTGATGCACCGACTGGAACACGGTCACGGACACGATGTGTGTGCCTTAGATCCTCTCTCAGGTACGGACTGGAGCACGGTCACGGACACGATGTAGGTGCCTTAGATCCCCCCTAATGTACCGACTGGAACACGGTCACGGACACGGTGTGTGCCTTAGATCCTCTCTAAGGTACGGACTGGAACACGATCACTGACACGGTGTGTGTGCCTTAGATCCCCCTCTGATGCACCGACTGGAACACCGTCACGGACACGATGCGTGTACCTTAGATCCCCCTCTGATGTAGCGACTAGAACACGATCGTGGACACGGTGTGTGTGTGCCTTAGATCCTCTCTAAGGTACGGACTGGAACACGGTCACTGACACGGTGTGTGCCTTAGATCCTCTCTAAGGTACGGACTGGAACACGATCACTGACACGGTGTGTGTGCCTTAGATCCCCCTCTGATGCACCGACTGGAACACCGTCACGGACACGATGCGTGTACCTTAGATCCCCCTCTGATGTAGCGACTAGAACACGATCGTGGACACGGTGTGTGTGTGCCTTAGATCCCCCTATGATGCACCGATTGGAACACGATCACGAACACGGTGTGTGTGACTTTGTTCCCCTCTAATGTACCGACTAGAACACGGTCACGGACACGGTGTGTGTGTGTGTGTGTGCCTTAGATCCCCTCTGATGTAGCGACTGTAACACAGTCACGGACACGGTGTGTGTGTGTGCCCTAGATCCCCTCTAATGTACCGACTGGAACATGGTCACTGACACGGTGTGTGTGCCTTAGATCCCCTCTAATCTACCGACTGGAACGCGGTCATGGACACGGTGTGTGTGCCTTAGATGCACTCTAATGTACCGATTGGAACACGGCCACTGACACGTTGTGTTTTCTGTCAACTTACGTCGTTTTTATCATTCCCGTATTAAATCAATGGCCATGTTCTGTGTTTGAGCCAAATCTCGAGCAGACGCTGCGTGGCGATCGGGGAGGATACGAGCGATACTTGTGTCACTGAGAACGTCGGCGATATCTAGAGTGAAACACACAAAGTGATACAATGGCGAGGAGTGGTGAAAAGATGACAGAGAAGGGGAGAGGGGGGGGGGCGGCAGCCGTTACCGAAGTTGATGAATTTGTTATCTGATGTGATGTGCAATGTAGTACGCCTGAAGCTAATAGACTGGAATACGACGACGGAACGCACACGCCGTTGGTATATAGCCAGAACAGTCGGTGCTGCTGTTGGGGCGGCGCACGTACCGTTGGACACTGTGACGCCAGCTGTCACACACGAGACGACGGCAGACCGTCTACACAGCCGGTCATGGGGGACAATACATGCATTAGTCATGGGGATCACCAGCGTCGTGGGCCCAGCTCCAGTATACAGCCGCCGGTCGTGGGGGACAATACATGCATTAGCCATGAGGATCACCAGCGTCGTGGGCCCAGCTCCAGTATACAGCCGCCGGTCATGGGGGACAATACATGCATTAGCCATGGGGATCACCAGCGTCGTGGGCCCAGCTCCAGTATACAGCCGGTCATGGGGGACAATACATGCATTAGCCATGGGGATCGCGAGCGTCGTGGGCCCAGCTCCAGTTGGGTCCATGACGCTGAAGGGAAAATCAGACATTGAAGAGGCATGGGCCCACACACAAACATACAAAACGACACCTCCACGAAAGAAATTGGCGCATAGCTTACCGCGACCGATGTGACAGACTTGATGAGCTTCTTTCCTTCCATAGTTTTTAGCAGCTTGTTCAGCTGAGTCATGCCCAGATTTGACTTGAAGCGTATGTCTCGAATCCATATTCCCTGAAACGTGCACGTCCGTTTAAGTACCTATGACGTACGATATTCCTACGCAGGAGTCGTCCAAAGGCATAACTTGCATGTCACCAGTCACCACAAACTTAAAATGAGCCATACGTCAGCCCAGAAAGTGAAAATTCAACTAACAATTATTGTATCCGGTTATTTCAGTTACTATCTTCAAATCATGAGCAAGATTGGTCACATCCACGACAAACAAATAGTATACGCGAAGTCACGTTTATCAAGACCATTGAGCAGTGTGATCTTGCCTTGTTGCCTGCTTCTTCTATAATGCCATACACAATCTTCTCTTCGGCGTCACCACCCCTCGCCCGACCAGTGCCTTTCAGACGGTATATCAGCTCAGAGCCCTGCTTGAACAGGTCGATGTGCCCCTGAAAACACAAATGGACGCCTCATTACTTCATTTATAATAATATTAGGTAAAATGCTAGATAATTAAAACAGCATAATCATCCATTGCCACGCTCTAATGCTATATACGAGGGACATCGTGTAGACGAAATTTCCTCAATAGCGCGAGCACTGGCACTACGTTGCTTCAGATATGAATGCGTCGGTGATTTTGTCTTGAAATGACAACAAAACAAATTAGCCCTGTATCTCACAGTGAAAGATAACATCGACCGTCTGAGTAATCTGGCCGGCGAACGTTCTCATTGACCCGAGTCGCAACGCAGAACTACGTTGCGCTCGCTCACCCAGTGTCGTCACAGTCCGTCAGTCAGCCCCCCCCGAAATTGTCGTTTGTACTAACCAGCTAAGACTCGTTTTCGCGTCCCACTCGTTAAGGGGCTTGCCCTGCGACTAACACATGGTGATCGAGCCCTGGCTTCCCGCTCATGTCAAAAATAACTGTTCACTTCACGTTGCTTTCACTGTTGCAAGAAGAAGCCGCATGCGTGTGCTCCCTATCACGAGCGAGCGCGAAAACCGTAGCGCGAATAAGTCTACACCCGACCATGTGCGACATAAGTTCATCTGAGCGACCCGTGCCCGGGACGGCTGTCAGCAGACTCCGTGCGGCGGTATGGTGCCCGATCCCGTGCCCGGGACGGCTGTCAGCAGACTCCGTGCGGCGGTATGGTGCCCGATCCCGTGCCCGGGACGGCTGTCAGCAGACTCCGTGCGGCGGCATGGTGCCCGATCCCGTGCCCGGGACGGCTGTCAGCAGACCCCGTGCGGCGGCATGGTGCCCGATCCCGTGCCCGGGACGGCTGTCAGCAGACTCCGTGCGGCGGCATGGTGCCCGATCCCGTGCCCGGGACGGCTGTCAGCAGACTCCGTGCGGCGGCATGGTGCCCGATCCCGTGCCCGGGACGGCTGTCAGCAGACTCCGTGCGGCGGTATGGTGCCCGATCCCGTGCCCGGGACGGCTGTCAGCAGACTCCGTGCGGCGGTATGGTGCCCGATCCCGTGCCCGGGACGGCTGTCAGCAGACTCCGTGCGGCGGTATGGTGCCCGATCCCGTGCCCGGGACGGCTGTCAGCAGACTCCGTGCGGCGGTATGGTGCCCGATCCCGTGCCCGGGACGGCTGTCAGCAGACTCCGTGCGGCGGTATGGTGCCCGATCCCGTGCCCGGGACGGCTGTCAGCAGACTCCGTGCGGCGGTATGGTGCCCGATCCCGTGCCCGGGACGGCTGTCAGCAGACTCCGTGCGGCGGCATGGTGCCCGATCCCGTGCCCGCGGCAGAACGGCCCACGGCCCACCTCTTGCCCTCGATCGTCTAGCGCCCATAATGGCGCACTGTACTGGAGCACGGATTAACCAACTCACATGAGGCAAGTGCTCTGTATCAGAATACTTTCCCACTTTTACGCAGCAGAATACGCACTCTACAGTGGGCGCTAATTAGCGCCCATTTAGATGGTCGCCGACTACGAGGTCATTTAAACGACCTCGTAGTCGGCGCGCCCTTAAGCCCAAATAACTAACTAATGCACTCTACAGCAGAACATGCCGTCAATCTAACAACGTAGGATGACAGAAAACGTGTGGCTTGGACATATCGTAAAGCCATTAGACTTCATCTCATGCAGGTTTAAATTACGAGCCTCACATTGTATCCTCTGACTTACCTGCATGCTGAGCGGCACAGGCTTCAATGATCAAATGCTGGACACAGCAGATAATAACTCTGGAAAGCATAGCACTGACCAGTGATCTTTTTAAGCATATGGGATCATAAAGGTGTATTGCAGATATGGCAAGATATTCATATTATATACTAACTCTGGTTCAAGTCGTAAAATGAAGGTATCGTCCTCTGCCCACAGCTATCCAAAAGTTTAACATGGATATCCTTATCTGCTGCAAATTTCACGAAGTACTCACCGAAGCAAGAAGATTGTTAACAGCAGATACCCTCTCTTTCTGTTCCAATTCTGGGTTGTCGTTCTGTATGATCTTGTCAGAAATGCCTTGAGGATAGTGCTGGCATAGCTCAAGAATTCTGTGAATAAAGGAAAAAATGGCTGGATGAATATGGAAGGAAGAAAAGTGAGAAGTGATATTTCTAACACAATTATGGTATGGTTTCGATAAGCTGCGAAAGGTGCGGGGGCACTCTAGTCACGTAGTCAATGGCCTTCCAACATTGACTGTGAACTTTTGTGAAGAACCATTAAACACTTCCAAAGATACGGACAGCAGAAATCAAGTATGCTATGATGTGACAAAAACTGACAAATTTTCTAAACATGCCCCTGAAAACTTGTTGTTAGAGCAGTCCATGATAAAAGTAGAGCTTTAAAAATTGGCAAGCTATGGGAGAAAATTATCACAAAAATTCACCAAGTTTCAGGAAGGTCATTCTGGGCATTCAAGAGTTCCAGATAAAAATCACAAGGAATTTCATATCCAACCCTGTAAAAAAAACAATATGCATGATAAGTGGGACATGGCTACTTTGCATTATAAAGTTTGCAAGCATCAAAGAGTAATCTCTGACTGCAGTAAAACAAAGCATGTTAAGAAAGCATACGACCTTCAATATACCAGGAGGTGCTGAGTTGACATCAAAAGTAACGTTAAGGATTATACTTTATTAGGTACTCAACGTTTCGGCCAGGGGCCATCGTCAGGAGTGATATAAAAATGTCAAGTTAAGCAATTGGAAAAAAAAAGCACGCGAGAAAAATAATAAAAATATTTAATATTTTTTCTCGCGTGCTTTTTTTTTTCTTTCTTTTTTTTCTTTTTTTTTTTTTTTTCTTTTTTTCACTTGCTTAACTTGACATTTTTATATCACTCCTGACGATGGCCCCTGGCCGAAACGTTGAGTACCTAATAAAGTATAATCCTTAACGTTACTTTTGATGTCAACTCAGCACCTCCTGGTATATTGAAGGTCGTATGCTTTCTTTACACGCAATGTCTAAAACCCAGGAGCATCTAAGAGCCATTCTTCGTTGTATTAAACAAAGCATGTTAACATGGAGTGCATAATTTTGGATGCTGAAATACCAAGGTATAAAATTATTTGTAAAACACCAGGTGCATGAGTGCGAAATTCAAATGGAAGTTCAACATTCTTTTCACAAAACAAACATGCAGCACCTCATGAATAAAACATACAAAACTACACAAAACCTGCATGGATTGTCGTGAAACTTCATCTTACTCCAGGTATCAAGCAGGACTTACATAGTAGGATTAGGCAGCTAGCCATGATCATTAGCTGCTAGAATCTACAGTGCATAGGGGTGTATACAGGGGGCATTGGGGACTGTGCCTCCCAGTGGAAAGGTGGCACCACTCTGGCTGAGAGGCACCCTTCAGGACAGCCTGGGTGTACCCCTCCCCCACCTCCCACACTCAACACATTTTTCAGTCAGACACCATTTTCAGGGGAAAGGTGACCCTAGGAGACCCTCACACTTGAGGAAATGTATCCCTTTGAACGTTTCTGGAACTGATCCTGACAGTGTGATATTTCAAGAGCAATCTTGAAAATAACCAAATTGATCAATGAATCAAAATCAAAACTGAGACCAAAAAATTGCCAACAATAAGCTGCAATGACCAGTACATGAATACTGGACATTAAGGATATCACTAATACAAAACCCACCTGTCTTCAACTGGTCCATGTGCTGGCTCAGAATCTTGAGACTTTGCAGCTGTATCACTTGTTGATGCCATATTGGATTTTCAATCTGGAGCAGTCACCAACCACACTGTAATAGCCTACTTCTAGATTAACAAACAAAACCAGCTCCATGCTGACACTGGCACATTCCATTCCAACACACAGCCCTGACATGCAACAGCCATTTGCTCACATCAACAACCGGATCAGGTTTACAGCTTAAAAAAAGGAGATTTTTTTTTTTTTTTAAAAAATTTTAAAAAAAAAAATTTCAAAAAAAATTGGAACTTGTGTTTCTTCAAAAGCAGGTTCAGTTAGGTTAGGCTAGGTTCGGTTGAATTATCCCTTTGGAAAATTTTGAAGACAAAAATGTTCAAAGGGTTCCTGACTATTGTTGTGGAAATGTTTTATGTTAAAAGGGAGTTAGGCTATGTTAGGTCATTATTGTGCTTTAAGGTGCTCATGTGACAAGCTAATAGCCATACACACATTTTACCTCCATAAGTTAGTTATTTGGGCTTCAGGGTGCATCAACAACCATGGCCATATTGCACCCATTTTACCTCCATAAAGCCAACAAAGGGATAAGGTTTGGTTAGGTTAGGTTCAGTTTTTTTAAGTTGCAACATTACAATAACTGATGTATTCACACTTATAAAGTCAATCACACAATCAAAGCCACATACAAGACGACGGATACTTGGGCACACGATACAGACACACACACATATACATACACACACACATATACATACACACACACACTAATTATCGTGCACTCCCTGTAAGATCTTGTTGAGCATGCTTAATGTTAATGAGGTCTAACGACGACAATGCTCGGGTGTATAACGATGTCAACAACAGCCCATGTATCACATTCGGCGAGCGGTCGCGCCCAGCAGCGACCCGGCCGCGTCAGCACACGAAGTTCGGCGCAGAAGCGTTCGGACCGCCGCCGCAGGCAGTCGGCGGAGGCAGCCGGTCGTCGCCGTCACGGGGCCCACCGACTGTCCAGCCGGCACCGGCCGCCGGTCGGCCACCCAGCCGGTACGTCCCGTTGTCGCTCTGCACCTCGAGCCACAGCGACGCCGCCAGCTGCTCGTGCCGAAACTGGCGGGCGCGCCGCGTCGCCGTCGCACCGCCGGTAGAAGAGCATGTAGGGCGCGTCGGTTGGCGCGTCGGCGCCGCCGCCGCCGCCCCAGGCGTCCAGGTGACCGGCCGACAGCGGTGTCACGTCGTTGTCGTCGAGGCGGCACCAGACGGACGGCGCGGCGTCTGAGCCGGTGGCGTCGGACGACCGCGTCACGCAGTAGTAGTGGCCGGCGTCCAGCCAGCCGCCGCGGTGCACCACCAGCGCGTACAGCCGGAACTGGACGGCCGGCCCGCCGCGCAGCGGCACCCACAGCTGCTCCGTCAGCGCCACGCGAGTCAGCACCTTGCGGCGCGCGCCCGTGCCACGCTCGAACAGGAAGCGCACCAGAGAGATGACTCGGTAGTGCGGTGGCTGCAGCAACTGCAGCTGTCGGTCGGCGTTGCGCAGCTCAGAGCACCACTCGTATTGGTTCTCACCGGACAGCCGCTCCGGTGCAGCACGTGCAGGTCGTCTCGGCACGGCCGGCCAGCAGACGCTGCACCAGAGTCGGAGCTGGTGGCGGCGGCTGGTCAGTGGCACAGCCGCCGCCGACCGTCGGCTGTCGACAGTCGCCGGCCATTATAATTTTTGCAACATTATAATTTTGGTGGCAGTAAATTAGAAAAAGGAAAATGTTTTTCTTCAAAAGCAGGTTAGGTTAGGGCAGGTTCAGTTGGGTTAATTTGTTTTGTAATTTGGAAGATTGAGGCCAAAAGGTTGAAACTTTCCCCACGTTCTTTTTTGGGGAGACATAATTTTTCCTAAAAGGGATGCTAAACTAGGTTTTGTCATGTAACCCATTTTTGGTGTTATTTTGCTTGCCAACTGACAAGTAAACATTTGCACAGGAAATGAGTGGCAATATCATTTTAGCCATGTTCATCAATGCAGCATTAAACAAAGCTTCCATGAATTCATAAAACAATTCAAAACACAAATTAACCCGAACATTTGGTAAATATGTACAAGCCCATAGGCCAATTATTGGTAGACAATATGCTCTCCAGGTGCTTTCTGATGTGATTTGAATGAACCTGATGGCATTATTCATAAATGAATACTGAGATATACACAATATGAGTTGAAGTACTTCGGTATCTTGTTATTTATATAGAAGCATGGGTGCAAGTAAAACAAGTGTATGGACTGGACATGCTGAAGCTTACCTATAACCTAACAACTTCTTCCTGTACCATTTCTTTGGGAAATGACATACAAGTAAGATATTTACTATTTAAAATCATGACACTTAGCATTAATATGGCAGATGATGCAGGCTCCTGTGGTGCTGTAATCATATTAGGTAATTGAACATCAATAGATTTTATGTAATCTGACATCAGTGGGCTGGTCAGGTTAGTCTTTTGTGTAAATTTACCTTATTTGTATTATATATTGCCTCACCAAAGTCCTCTTCTGTGCATTTTTGTCCATATTTGTTGAGGGGAGGAGAACATGTATCTTAATTGTCAAATATGTTTTTTGCTTTTACATTATTTGAAATAAACATCGAGGAAATAAACATCTTCTCAGTCTGCATCACATATTCAGCACCCACAATATTGACAATTGGTGCAGTTGGTCAGAGCGTCCGCTTTCCGTACAGATGGTGGTGGGTTCAATTCTTGGTGCTGGTACACTTTTAACATGATCACAGTCGTTAGTGGTTAGGGCCGTTTGTTAATGTTGCACTTTAGATTACTTTACACTATCATATGAGTTGCTTGATGTAATAATATTTGTCCAGGAAAGTAAGGAGGAGAAATACTCAATTAAAGCCTGCTCATGCAATAAATGTCCAATTGGACCATCTGGAATTGTCATCGTGGAACTTTGTCTCTGGAAGGCTGCTTCTGGCTGAAAAATTTGAGGGGGCAGCATTCGGCACACTGAAGGTCAGACTTCTTTCAATGTGCAACTCTGGCCGAAAACCTGAGGGGACACTGGGGACACATGCCCCCAGCACACCTTGTGAAAGGGATTCTGATGAACTGGAGCCACTGAGATGGTTCCATGATAGCTTCACACTGCCTCATGGTAAGGCCTCTCACTTTCTGCAGGCAGTCAACTTTTGGTATCTTCAAACCAATGTGGTCATACACCTCACAGTAATGGTTTGTGACCCCATAAAACATTGCATCCATATCCAGTTCAAGTTGTCTATTTCAACAGCCCAGTTCTGTATGCACCACATTCTGTTAACATTTGTAGTGCAAGCAACACTATGTTGGAAGTGCAGAAGATCCCCGGTCAACATGCCTCTCACATAACGTTCACCAGGTAGGGGGTTCCGGCCACCTAAGATCTGAAACTGGAAGCACACAATTTGGAGGAATTACTGCTGTAGTGAACTCCCTGCAGCATACATTTCATGATCCCAGGTCAATGTCTTCAGGGTCAAATGAGGTCACAGTATTCTTCAAGTATTACCCCTCATGCTTTCTTTATATCAACAATGTATCCAAACCATCGTCAGCTGACTGCCAGTCAGCTGTTGGTGACGTCACTCGAACATACAGAGAGGAGGGTGTGCAGATGCTATTTCACGATGGTGAAAACCTAACCTAACCTAACACTAACCTAACCTAACCTGACCCTTACAAATATTCCTGGTGACACCCTTGGAACATTCAGTGCACCCAGCTGCGGGGTGTCAGTACATTTGAGTGACGTCACCAACAGCTGACTGGCAGTCAGCTGACAATGGCTTGGATACATTATTGAGATAAAGGAAGTGTGAGGGGTAATACTTGAAGAATACTGACCCATAGTGCAATCGTTACGGCCAGTGTAAGAAATATTCCTGGTGACTCCCTTAGGTCATTCAGTGCACCCAGCTGGGAGGTGTCTTACATAAAGACATAAAAGACATAAAAGATCAGTGCAACTATGAGCCACAAGGGCCCTTCTTGGTTGCACTCTGTACACTGAACCAGTTGTCCATCAAATGTGTTGATCAACTCTCCCTGGAATACAGAAAAACAAGCCCCCTATTCTTATAATGATTGTCTATGCTGTTCTTAAAGATGTTCAGTGTGTTGCTACTGACAATGGTTCTTGGTCCATTTGAGTGGATTGTGTATTCTTTTGCCAACTGAAAAGTAATCATTTGTGGATAAAATGAGTGGTCGCATCATCATTTTCACATTAAAATACCCTGTGTTAAAAAATTCAAAAGAATCCAAATTTACCTTGACTCCAATTATACCAACCTAGGTAGGTACCTACCTACCTACCTACGTCAGTAAATACATTGATCAAGGTAAAATTGGATTTTTTAAATACAGGGTATCTTAACGTAAAAATGACGATGTGACCACTCATTTTCTCCACAAATGATTACTTTTCATTTTGCAAACAAATACACCATCATAATCTTCACTCTGCAAATATAGGTAGCACATCAAGTATAATTATCCGTACCTGGTGTTACAGACAGGATAAAGAAGAAGTTCAACACTTCATGCACTCAATTTAATACTCTGACATAAAAAAAAACCTATGTTTCTGCCTTCATTCAACATTTATTTCCGAGAATGAATACTCGCAACCTGACGTGTCCACGGATAATTATACACTATGTGCTATATTTGCAGTGAAGATTATGATCATGTATTTGTTTGCCAACTGAAAAGCAATCATTTGCAGAGAAAATGAGTGGTCGTATCGTCATGTTTACGTTAAAAACCCTATATTAAAAAAAAATCTTTAAAAATCCAATTTTACGTAGATATAAATATATACCGGTACGTCGAACTAAATCAAGATTGGCTAATCAATTCGAGGCGGAGCACTTATTCCCTGTAATACCAATATGGCTGCAAACCATACTAATACACGATGTTTATCAGGAAACAGTATGTGGTGAACAGATTTCAAGCAGTAGCATTGCGGTAGAAATGCAGCAATACCCAGCATTGATACATTTCGGTTGGAAACCAAATACCTAAATACCGGCAAAATATCCATGCACGCACCCAAGGCACGCACCCACGACCAGCAATTGTTTACGACTGTCACGTGACTCTCGGTCACGCAAGGCGGCTGGTACCGAAATGTAGCAAATATGAAGAGTCGCATGTTTGTGAGTTTCAGGGATACCATATGAGGAATTTCACAAACATTGCAAAAGGGAATATAAAAAATTATTCAGCGATGAATCACAGAAACCAAATAACAGGATCTGGCCAAACCCACTAGCGGATCAAGGGAGGGGCCATTCCGGCCATGGCCTCCCCCGAAGTGCTTAAAAGTGGGGCATAGTGTCTTTTGTCCCCCCCCCCCCCCCCCGAAACCAACGGAAGTAAACTAAATTAAACTGCAGTAACCTTTGCCGAGGTTAAAAAATAGCGTCGGGATGAAAGAATCAAATTTTAAAGGTATTTTCTATAGTTGTTAGGAAGCCAATATAGTAACATAGTAGATTCTGACACACATCAGGGGTTCCATGCTGCTCAAGTTCTGCTTACAGCAAGAGTTGACAAACTCGGATCCACCAGTGTGTATGCGTGCACGAACGTTGACGTAGTACAAGACGTTGAACGTGAACGTAAACGTTTTAGTAAACAAGAACAAAAATCCGGTAACTTAGAAACGGTGGAGGTAGGCTGTAGCCTCTACACAGGAAATTATGTTGTCATTAATTATTTTTTTTGTTTAATGGGGCCCTTTGCCAAATAGTGGTAAAAATCCGGTACTTTCAACTAAAAATAGTGGGAGAATGGGCACCCTCCAAATCCGTTCGACCCTTCCCCTCATGCAATTCCTAGGTATGCCACTGGGGGAGGGGGTCTGATGCCGAAAACCGAAAACCGAAAGTTGCCCCCCCCCAAAAAAAACCGGTGGGCTAGATCCGCCAGTGGCCAAACCTAACTTAACCCAAGCTAACATAGCAACAAGAACAACAAGAACAACAACAACACCAAATATTCATTATGCATAATGAGTGCATATACCCAGCCAGCATTCCCAAGTGCGTCCCAAATGGGTCCCAGATGGGCACCCATATGGGGCCCACATGGGCAACCCACATGGGTCCCATATGGGTTTGTCGTGGGATCCATCTGGGTCCCAGATGGGCAGCCCATATGGGCTAGATGTGGGATTCAAGTGGGCATGCCCCTATATGGGCCATCCATGGGCTCGATATGGACAGTGCTCAGAATGTATTGGAAAAGGAAGAGAGCATTGTCTTCCACTCCTTGGATCTGCTAATGCTGCATAATTCATGAGTGAATTTCATCCATTGCGTTCTTCGTCCATAGCCATCATATGATGGCTACGGACGAATGCACCATGAACGACGCGCTAACCGATGCTCAAACTACCTCGTCGATGGCGACCGTGTAGGTACATGTTTAGTTACGTTGGTAAGAGCGCGGACATGGCACTCCTCTCTGGTGATTCCTCTATTTCTACCCACTCGCAGGTAGACAGAATTGGGCGCGATATCTGGGCATCCCATATGGGACCCAGATGGAACCCAGCTAGTTGCCCACTTACATCCGATATATGGGCTATCCCAGTTAGCCAAAATAGATCCAATATGGGTCCCATTTGGGAATGCTGGCTGGGTATAAGTGCATGTCTGCAAGAGGGGATTTAGACGGGCTCATCTGATCATGTCCCTTCCTCCAAAGACTGAAGCGGAGAAGGCAATATGTTTTTGGCTCCCCAACCGGAGGATTTATTTGCAACTGTAAGGAGGCTTACCTTCTTTTTCCGTCAACTTTTCGATTCTGCCAGTTGACAGCAAGTCACCTGCTCCGTACACTGTAAAAAAAAGATTAGCACCCTTTTGGTGCTATTTCAAATGTCAAATTCCAGCTCCACAGGGCTGCTTGAATTAAGCATCTTTTTGTAGCTGGCATCACATCGCAAAATTTCAAGTGCTAAATATAAGCATGGTGCTTATATCTAGCACCTCTTTATTCGGCTATGTTTAGTAGCATGGTACTTGAAATGAGCACCCATGGGGTGCGTGCGCTTTAGCACCCCCAGGGTGCTAGTTTTTTCTCACGCCAAAAACCAGCACCTCCTGGGTACGGTTCGCCTATGGTGCTAGCATATTTAGCACCCATTGGGTGCTAAAACCGAAATTGGACTCCTTGATAGTAGCGTACGGGTGTTGCTGACTTACGGTATTGATACGGACGGAGTACCTCTTTTGCTACATGCTAACGTCCGATACCCATCTTAAATATTACAGCGAACAGGAATCAGGATGCTTACAGGCAATATACCCTTTTAATGCATTCGTATGCAAATAGCAATGCAAAGGAATACGTATGTCCTACTTTGCAAATAGCAAAGGAGGACATGCATATATATATATATATATATATATATATATATATATATATATATATATATATATATATATATATATATATATATATATATATATATATAGAAGCAAATTTAGTATGTATTACAATGAAATACATGAACAGGAAAAATATTAGACGTTTCCTTAATTTCAATCTCAAATTTTGTAACTAAACAGCCTAATCTGATGTATCCTAACCCAGTTGATTGCTTAATGAAGGAAATGTGTGTAAGACTTTTATCATGGACACCTTAAATGACAATAATACCAAATAAACCAGCGAAACCTAACCCAGACAATTTATTTTATTTTTGTATGCAAGCTCCACATTTATCACAGTTCAGTCTTACATGGCACAGTGCCAGTCATGAACAAATGGTGACGTAAAGAGCAGATCCACTGGCTCCATGGCTACATAATTATGAACAAATACAAACCATAATAATGCTATACAGTCATAACGTGTTAAAACATAAAAAGAGCCCGAATGGCCCATCTCGGTTAAGCCTATAAAATGATCTGGTAGCAACAATTGGTGGTGATAGTCCAGCCTCTGCTATATCCAGGATAATCCAGGCTAGCTTTCTTTCAGCTAATACATTCTGAGCAGCACAATAAACCACCCAAAGGCCATTGTCTGAGAAATAATTGTGTTGGGGGCCCACAGAATAGGCTGCAACTGGCATAGCCCACTCAGCTTCTCAGGGTCCATAGATGAATAATGATGCAAATAATTACATTTCAGCTTGTTTGTCCCATGGGAATAACGCATATGCCTTGCTAAGCATGCCAGGTACTATGTGTTGTCAAGCTCAGGTATGTTAGTGATTGTAGCTTGAGGTTGGATCAACTGCGAAAGTCATCCAGCGCCCGTAATTTCAGGGGTGTATGCAGCGAGGTTGGCAAGATGCTGACATAATCATATTGATACCAGGGATGTGGAAAAACATTTGCTGTGAAGACACAACCACCTTGTGCAGACTATGTCAGGCATGTGATTCTGGATCCAGAGGTTCTCTTGATCCCAGAGAGACTTCTCTTCTTCGCTTTAATCTTGCCGCACGATTGCACCGATCCGCACGCCATCGAATCTCAAACCAAAATGGCCGAATGTTCACGCAGTTTTTTCGTTAAGCAGCGTTAAGGTGCTAATATTTCCGCCATTTTTATACGCTGCTTATATTAACTACCCAACTGCTAACTGTAAGCAGCCATAGAGTGCTCAAACTCCCGCCAAAAAACACGGACCGTAACAATAGTCGGTTTTACAGCGGAAATTTGCTCCCAGGTCACGTGGTCTCAGGAACAAGATAGAGGGAGAAGACCCGGCATAGTGATCTGCATAAATTAAAAGCGACCACCAAATCTAATTCTCACATAAGTTTTAATAACGAAATCGGTTTTAGTATTAATGCTGCTGAAATCAGTAGAATTAAACTTACGAATATCAGCAAATTGCAATACGCTTTCTAATTTACGTCGAGACTGCACTCAGCTCTACGGTATCTGGCAGCCGACGGATGACTGCCAGATGACAGATTGGTGCTGTGGTTAAATTAGCGAAAGATGTGGTTATAAGCCAACTTCCTGAGCAACGGTAGAGAAAATGATAACAAAATTACACTTAATCGATGTCAACCAAGTTTATAAATCCATACCTGATACTGCCGACTTGCTCACGCCGCACAACTAATAAATATTAACAACACACCCAACGAGTAGGACGCTCGTGCACCGACTGATTTGTTGCCTGCCGCGTACTGGGATATAGGTTTCGGAATATAAAATGGTTTAAGGAAAATTATACTAAACCAATCAGTCTAAAATCGTTTTATTCCCACCACCAAGAAACAAGTTTTGTCAATGAAAAAGCTTAGAAAATTGAGTGAAATCAATTCTTGTTAATGATAAATGTTCTTCGATGTACTTTTTTAGTTCATGTCTGGAATGTTTAGGTGAAGCAAGGATTGACTTGGAAGGATGAAAAGCGACTAGACGGGAGAGCAAGTTGCCGCTGTAAAACCGACTAGTGCTAGATATAAGCAGTTGCATTATTCTGGACTGCTTGGCACAACACTCATGGCTGCTAAGATCAAGCATCCTCACTCTTGCCGTCTAGCATCTGCAGGCTAGAATTAGCCGCCTCCAGCCGAATAGCACATATGGTGCTTGTTGCTAGCATCCTTATGCTTGTTACTAGCATCCTAAGGGAAAAGCGTTGTTTGAAGCAGTCACTTAGCATGCAATTAGCAGCAAAAGTGCTAATCATTTTTTACAGTGTAGCCGAAACCGCTACACCAGGCTCTGCCGGCCAGACGTCGCGAGGAATGTAGAACAACTGACGGGGCACGTCAACTAAGGCACACCCGCTGTTAGTGTCGGTGAACAATACCGAAACTCGAGACCGAGTACATAACGAGGGGCGAGAATCATCGAGAAATGGACATCAGCTGGGGCGGCGGATACGTCAACACCTGAACACCTGAGATAAAGTGGTGACCTTGAGAGGCCACGCGATTTGGTGTGCTGCATGCCACCTTGATAGCGGTCGCACACGCGTTTGAATCCTTCCAATAAGTGAATTATCCGGCAAGTTATGCGGTACCACGGATTTGACCACCTTGCCCTTTTTCCCCTGGTATGTGAAAGGGCTCGTCGTAGCCAACAAAAAAAATTGTGTCGTGGTGCATGTGCAAGCACGGCTGTGAAGGTCGTGTCAAATTTTCAGACAAATCGGAGGATATTGGTGAATGCGTTTCTTAATGCGTTGCTGAATGGGACGCTAGTGCTACCTGATGTAATGTGTCACCGAACAAGGTCAGGTCACGCAGTGTGCTGTTTCTTGTATCGATTGTGCATGTATCAGCATTAAGATAGTCTACATTTAGTGCTTCGCTTGGCCAACATACGGTACCCCAGTGGCCCAGTTTAATTTTCTGAATGTCACCAATCCTGACCTGAGGTTAAACGTTGATCCTGAAGGTCACATGCTCGGATTTGCTGCTTCCTTTCTCGGTGGGAGATTATTTGACGCTAATATCCATCCGATAAATGCATTCAGGAACATGGGTGTAACCACGGTTTCGAAATTGGGGGGACAAACCAGGGACGCGGTAAATTTGGACAGGATAGAGGGCCTTACCCCTCCCCCCCCCCCCACCCCGAAAAAAAACCTTGGATTTCAGCCATTTCATTTTCAACGTCTGGCTTTCAGATTCACCATGGTTAAACTCATATTTTGGGGACAAAAAGTTGCACCAAAATTAGCAAGTTTCACTCTTTATCACTGCCATTGAAGATCTAGCTTTATGTCGTATGTGCTAGTCCCGATTTCACAATCACCATAGAGCAGTGCTGTAAGTACGTTAAACGTTGCCCTCTTGTAGCAGGCAAAAAGTAAAATATTGGACGATGGTTTTATTGTAGGAAATATAGGCATACAATAACCTTTCCCGTGTTTTCCTGTTTTACAGGGAGACATTTCGATGCAATGACAACCAGAGCGGATAAAGGGTATGGCACTGAGGACATGTGCCACCCACATGGAAAGTGGCGTACCTCCGGCCGGGAAAAGGCGCCCCTTTGAAAAGGTTCCAGTGCACCCGCTCGAATGTTTCAGCCAAAGGCGCCCATATGAAAGAAAAAGTCACCCCTTGGAAGGAAAGGCCTTCCCTTCGGGAAGGGCCGAGTGCAACCCGCCCCTCGAATCTTTCAGCCAGAAGCTGAAGCCAGAGGCTCCAGGTGCTTTCGCAGTGGCGCCGCTCAAAAGAAATTGCGCCCCTCCAGACAAGTGCCCCCATGACAATTCCTGGATCCACCCCTGAATACAATATTGCTCTCTCGTGATATGAACTTCGGCTGGTTATAAAATCGTGCGCATTCACGTGTGGTTTCTCTTGCAAATTTCACAACTTCCGTTGAAACATTAAGGGGAAAGCATGTCCAGAACTTCAATGTGGCAGTGTAAATTTAAAACGAGCGATGAGAGCGCCGTCCGAGCAGGTTATGATGGATTTTTTGGGGAGCTCCTTGTGATATAGGATATGAGTGTCTGCTATCACTTGGGGATCCAGGGGGGCCATTCCGGCCATGCCTCCCCCCCAAGCGCTTCAAAGGGGGGCCATAGTGTCTTTTGCCCCCCCCCCCCCAAACCAACAAAAGTAAACTAAATTAAAATGCAGTAACCTTTGCTGAGGTTAAAAAATAGCGTTCCGGGTGAAATAATCTCGAATTTTAAAGGTATTTTGTTATAATTGTTTGGAAGCACAATATGGTAGCATAGTAGATTCTGACACATCGAGGGTTCTATGCTCTTGAAGTTCTGCTTACAGCAAGAGATGACGAAATCAGCAGTTTCATTATTCCTTCGTCAGATAGGTTCATGAAGTTTGTTTAGCCAATAACGGGCAAGCGAACCCAGTGAGCCAGATTTCGAAAGTGGAATTTGAACAGGATGTTTTGTGCGAGTGACCAGTTGAGCCTAGTTGAGCAGCATGTTTCGTATGTTGGTGTTGGGGCAAGGCCATATCAGAGTATATTAAAGAACGGGTACACCCAAGTTTAGTATATTCTCAGATCTAGTATATAGCATGCCTTGTTGACGTCACAGCCAGAATATGCGATATTCTACTAGAATGTGGTGGACATCTGGCGGATTATACAATCCATAGTAGAAAAAAGAATTGGGGGTGTGTTTAATTTTAAAAAAAAGGAAAAATTTATAGGAGGTTAGAGGAAATAAGGGGAGGGGGGGGGGGGGGGGGGCCGCAAGAAAAATGGTTGAGGGGGGGGGGGGAGGGGGGAATTTTTTTAAATTTGGCGTTTTTAGAATGATTGTTTTTTGGGGGGTGGGGGGGGGGGGGGGGGAAAAGCCACCTCCCCCTCGGCCCCGGGGGGGAGGGAAAAAACTGGAGAACCTCTAACCTTTCCAACTAATGGGGGGGGGGGGGGGGGGGGGGGGGGGGGGGGGGGGGGGAGGGGAGGGGGGGGGGTTTCCTTTTTCCCTATAAAAAAGGGGTGGGGGGGGGGGGGGGGGGGGGGGCGGTTTTACCCCATTCCCCCCCCAAAAAAAGGGGGGGGGGGGGTAAAGGGGGATGGGGGGGGGGGGTGAAAGGGGGTTTTTTTTAATTTATTTTTTTTTTTTTTTAAAGGGGGGGGGGGGGGGGGGGGGGGGGGGTTTTTGGGAGGTTGGGGGGGGGGGGGGGGGGGGAGGGGGGATGGGGGGGGCTTTGGGATGGGGGGGGGGGGCCCCTTCCCCCCCCCCGGGGGGGGGCCCCCTTTTTTTTTTTTCCCCCCCCCGCCCGGGGGGGGGGGGTAAATTACTACCCCATTTTTTTTTACCCCCAAAAAAAAATTTTTAATGTTTTTATATTTTTAAATTTATTTAATTATTAAAACTCCCACAAAACGTTTTTGGGGGGGTAAATAAAATAAATTTTTTGGGGGGGGGGGGGGGGAAAAAAGGGGGGATTTTTTTTTTTTTTAAAAATATAATTATAAATTTTTATTTTTTTTTAAAAAAATTTTTAAAAATTATTACTTAAAAAACCAAATATATGGCCCGACGCCTCCCCCGAAAATTGTTTCCTTTGAAATCACAGACAAATTTCCAAAACTAACAAATGAAAAACATGCCAGAATATGCGATATTCTACCCTAGAATGTGGTGGACATCTCGGCGGATTATACAATCCTATAGTAGAATATTCCAAATATAGCAGTTTCCTGGCAATTGGTGATAAAGTGTCGCAACCGCGGCAAAAACTTCACGTGCTTCATTTTTCTTACTTTTCTATAAATTTTCATTAGAAAAGAGCATATGGTACTATGGCATGCTTTACTTTCTCCTGTATTCAGTTCATACGAGAAAGCAAAGGATGACATGAAAAAGAGTGCAAAGAATAAGAAAGAACGTTCAATTTCATTTCACAGCAGCTTCCTTTTCTGCCGAAGCTCGACGCACGACTGGCCTTGAGGGCCAGCCGGTCGTCATGGCAACGACTTAGGCCCCGCCCTCCGGGAGTCGGCCGGCCGGTTTTGTGTAGTGTCCTCGTTTACCGGCAAGGAAACATACTTTTTCGGTGTGATAGAAGTAAAAACGATCCGGATTCGTGTGTAGAATTCTTCAGGCATTCGCATGGTATCAAATGTTTTCATGTACAACTAAAATTTCCTGCGTAAAGCCGTGGCAAATATTGTCCATTTTGGCTTGAGATGCACGCAAAGTGCTCCCGAGTATCGCCTTGGCTACGTCACAGGCCGGAACAACTTGGCTCCCCCGGGCCATATAGCCATATAGGTGTTGGGGTTGCCAAGTGAAGAGACAGGCTACATTGACTGATTTTTCAAGAAGAATAGCAAGAGGAGGTATGTATTTATATCCTGAATAAGAGATAACTGGTGGGTTTGCACGTAGGGGAGATTCGGGTGGTAGGACCGGGCTATCAAAGTTTAAGGGTATTATTGCAGTTTAAAGTATCTACGAGACGAGTTTTACACATACCCTCATGCACTGGCGGGTCCAGGGAGGGGCCATTCCGGCCATGGCCCCCCGAAGCGCTTAAAAGTGGGGCCATAGTGTCTTTTGGCCCCCCGAAACCAACTGAAGTCAACTAAATTAAAATGCAGTATCCTTTGCCGAGGTTAAAAAATAGCGTCTGGATGAAAGAATCTCCAATTTTAAAGAATTTGTTTTTATATATAATTGTTTGGAAGCCAGTATAGTAGCATAGTAGATTCTGACACACATCCAGGGTTCCATGCTGATCAAGTTCTGCTTACAGCAAGAGTTGACAAAATCGGATCCGCCAGTGTCCACGTGCACGAACGTTGACGTGGTACAAGACGTTGAACGTGAACGTGAACGTTTTGGTAAACAAGAACAAAATCCGGTAACATAAAAACGGTGGAGGTAGGCTGGGGCCCCTACACAGGAGATTATGTTGTCAATTATTATTTTACTTTTTATTTTATTTTAATTTTTATTGTTATTTTAAAAATGTGCCCCTTTGCCAAATAGTGGTCGAAATCCGGTGCTTTTAACCAAAAATAGTGGGATAATGGGCATCCTCCAAATCCGTTCGACCCCTCCCCTGATGCAATTCCTAGGTACGCCACTGTGGGAGGGGGGGGGGGGCTGACGCCGAAAACCGAAAGTTGCCCCCACCCCCCAAACCGGTGGGCTAGATCCGCCAGTGTTTGCTATCACAACGGCCGCAAACAAAAAGATATTTGATCCCCCTATTCCTATTACACTCAATCATTGTACACACACCGGACCCTCGACGCCTTCGAATTTATTTCGATATCACAACATTCTGATAACGTACGACAAGCCACGTGGAATGACACCCACATAATGCAATTGAAGCCATAGCGACGAAACGCGAGGACTTTGAAGAATTAAAACTAACCTTTGACATTGAGGCTTGACCTGACATGTCTCGAGTTAAAATGTTACTCGAGGATTGCCCACGGGCTATCTCTTGACACCAAACATGGGCAGCTTTGTGAGAAAACGAAGAAGCGCGTGGCGACCGAAGAAATGAGCTCGACCTTTGACTTAATTTGACTTAATTTGACTTAATTTGAGCTCGACCTTTGATTAATGTGATTTCTGAACGGTTTACTAGAGTACCTCACGGCACGTCGAATGACACCCACTTGATGCAAATTGAAGACATAGCGACGACGCGCGATGACTTCGAGCAATGTGAGATAAATTTCGATCTTATGGTTTGACATTGACATGTCTCGGTTTGAAATGTTACACGAGGTTCATCACGGGCTATTGCTTGATACCAGATGTGGGTAGCTAAGGACGAAGAAAAACAATGCGAGGCGACCGAAGAAATCAGTTTGACCTTTGACCTTTGCAATTAGTTCGTTTTCGTAACATCATAATACGGCACAAGCCACGTCGAACGACACCCACTTGGTGCAAATTGAACCATAGAGACGAGTCGCGAGGACTTCGAAAAATTCAAACTAGCCTTTGACCGACATCCCGGTTTCAAAATGTTACTCGAAGGTTCACCATGGGCTATCGCTTGCTAGTGGATCTGGGTAGGCTTTGGCGAAAACCCTTTAAAAAATGCGAGGCGACCGAAGAAATCAGCTTCAATTTTAACCCGTCGAGATTATTGCGAAATATCAACTTTCCGACACCGCGCAAGAAGCGACGTCGAATGACATCAATTTTCTGCACATTGAAGCCATAGCGACGAAGCTCGAGGTTATCGAAGAACTCAATCAAACCTTTGACCTTGACATGTCCCGGTTTTAAATGCTACTCGAGTGTTCACCATGGATGATATACGCCTGGATTGGAAACTCCGCGTCGGCGCCTTTGATCTGCGCGTATCAGCGGCACCAACCTGTCACCAAGCGGAGGGTACGTAAAAATACGAAATCGCGGCCAGTTTTAGGCCGTGCACCTATGGGAGTTCGGGATACGCATTTCGTATTGTATTTTTCCCAATGGATTCAGCCACCCCAGGAGGATTGCATCTGCCTTTCATGATACACAATTGATCAAGGAACCTTACCATTCTTTCCTTATTGATTTATGACGCTCCGTTCCGAAGTTGTCGTGATGCAAAGTGAATGCATCTGTGAGAGGGAACCCATTTCACCGAAATGGACGGCCCACCGATGTGATTTCTTAAAAGGATCGGAGGGGGCAAAATACATGAAGGCAATCGGCAGACCAAAATGAATAGGTGGTCACATTCCATAGGCTCCTATGTTAGAAGTTGAAATTATTGCGGGTGGGGGAAGCCAACATTGAGGGGCAGTTTCACCCTCAAAGATAAGAATGGGCGATTCTGCTTTCGCCCCCACCCTCCTTGCTCTCTAGATATGTGGCTTATATTTTTCGGTGGAGTGGAGATTTTACACAACTGAATGGGTGAATACAGACTTCGGCGTACCAACCAATCCGCAAAGAGGATTGAGCGGAAGTTCCATGGAGAGTACAAGCCCCCTCCCCCTACACCATACCACTGACAGATTTATGATTTTGCTAAGGAGGCGTCATTTCTCCAGAGGGGCGGCTCTTTGTCCAGAACGTTTTGACGGGGTACACTCCGATCTCCCAGAGGGGCACCATTTGTTTTTGTCTGAGGAGTGCCTTTCGCCGAAAAATTCGCGGCGTGCGTTCGGACTCCCAGAGGATTGCCGTTCCCGGGCCGAGGAGCGCGTTGCGCAGAGAAATTCGAGGGAGGGGTACACTGGAGCCTCCAAGAGAGGCGTCCTTCGGGTCATAAGGGGCGCCACTTTCGCTTCCTCCCCTTGGATCAGCCCTTGCAACATACCCTAGCTGGCAACGCCACTACCTCTCGCCGATTCGCTACCACTTGCCAGTCGTTCGACTCAGGGGTGTTGTTTTATGTACCTTTGAAGGGGAACTGCCACCTCAATGTTTGCTTAACCCACCCCCGCAATTATTTCAACTTCTAACATGGAAGCCAATGGAATGTACCCCCCCCCCCCCATCATTTTGGTCTGCCAATTGCCTTCATGTACTTTGCCCCGTCCAATAATTTAAAAATCAAGATAAAGATACAAGATAAAGATCATCAAGATGTCAACATTGGTGGGCCGCCCTTGGAGCGAGGTGGGCTCCCTCTCATACATTTCTTCACTTCGCACCACGACAACTTCTGAACGGAGCGTAATAAATCAATAAGGAAAGAACAGTAAGGTTCCTTGATCAATTCGGTATCATGAAAGGCTGATGCAATCTTCCTGGGATGGCTGAATCAATTGGAAAGAAATCCAATACGAAATGCGTACCCTGAACTACCATAGGCGCACGGCCTAAAACCGGCCGCGTTTCCGTGTTTTTACTTACCCTTAGCTGGGTGGGCCGACACGCAAACAGCTGTTGGTTTCCAATTCAGGCGTACATGATCCATGTGTTCACCACTGGCTATCGTTTGATGCCAGATTTTGATTGGCTTGAGCGAAAACGGACAAAAATGTTGAAGCGACAGAAGGATCAGCTTGGCATTTGCCCTTGAAAATAATTGTATTGCTTAGCTTTCTGATACCGCATAACAAGTCACGACGAGCGACGTCCATTTGATGGAAATTGAAGCGATAGCAACCGAACCTCGCGTTCGGTCGATATCGCTTCAATATCGCCATCTAATAAATAAAGCTAACCTTTGACCTTGAAGTTTAACCTTGACATGTACCCGTTTGAAATCTTACACGATAGTTCATCACAGGCTATCGCTTGATAGCAGATTGGGGCAGGTTTGGGTGAAAACGCCGCAAAAAAATGGAAGGCGACCGAACGAACCAGTTTGCGTTGGACCTTGACCGGTAAAGTGGTCATGTGGGACCTATGTAGTTGCTTCCAGCGTGTTCAGTACAGGCAGAAGCATTTGTGGTAATTGATTCGAACGATCATAAACCCGTCGCTGAATGTCAATGCCAATACAAATACGCCCCTAGCGAACTCGTCGCTGAATACGAATACGAATACGACGTTAACTTGACGTACGTGCTTAAGACTGTCCATGACTCCACTCCATGGTCTTGCAGATACCCAAGGACACCTAGAGTCACGTTTGTTCGAGATATATCGACATATGCGCAGGGGAATGCAACTTAAGACATATAAAACCTTGCGATAATGCAAATTTGTTGCCCCACAAAGCACAATTTTTCACCCAAGCGAAAACACAAGATGGTCAAGGTTCATGTTATTCAAGAATGACCTGGAAGCAGAAATTTCAAATGTTTGCTGATTTACCTCTCGGAGATTTTGTGACGACAGATAGCCGGTGAAGCCCGTTGATTGGCTAGATAGGTTTTTAGTATTTTGGTAATTTTCCTGGATAGATAGTTTCACTTTATAAATGAATAAGTATAATTTTGCAGCGATCATACTCAGATAGCTGAGGCTTGGGGGGGACACGAAAGAAATTGAGGGGCACAAATCGCCACTTTTCAGATTTTTTGGGAGGGGACATGTCCCCCAGCCCCCTCCCTCAGTGGTTACACCCATGTTCAGGAAGATGTTATTCGGCATCCCTGAACTTTTCCCATAGGGCGTAATGTTAGTGTTTATCTTGACCCGAGGTCGAACGTTGACGGTGACGGTGAACACTGACGAACCCTGACGGTGACATGCTTGGATGTGCTGCTTTCTTGCCCGATGTGAGATTATTCGGTGCCTATGTCCATCCGATGAGTGTATTTAGGAAGATAATATTCGGTACCCCGTATATGGAAATAGCGCAATGCTAAGACTATATTGTGTGAACATAGTTCATACTTTGAGATTGACATCAGACGCTTGAATGTGCTGCATCCATGAGCCATAGCTGATGCCTGTGTGTTAATCCATGATATCAAGTAAAACATTCCGGAAATTATCAGGTACCAAAGAATTTGGCATAATTTCTATTTTGGGCAGTTTTTGCAAACGGTGATCAATAGGTGACCATTACGGATCATTTTGTTCTATGTGCTCTATGTACGTGCTATGTAGACTATTACCTGCAACATTCAGGTATATACAATGTGTCATCATGGCTTTATTCGGCATCCCGTAAATAGATATAGTGCATGAGTAAAACCAACTTTGATGACCTGACGTCAAACTATGGCATTGAGGGTCACGTAATTCGATGTGCTGCATCATTGATGGACAGCGAATATCTAGGAGCTGGAATCATTCGGGTAAGTGAAATAATTTGACTTTCATGCGGTACCACGTGTTTGACCCGAATTAAATTTCCTGTCCTGTCGAAATTCCTGTCCTGTCCTCTGGAGATCAAATTGCTTGTTCAACTGAATAAGTATTGTTTGCCTTACTTTGACAAGCGACAAAAAACATATACTGAAAGTATGAGCGAACTCGGAGAGTATGCGAATAGGATGCTGAATCCGGATGCGAATGCGTTGGTAATATAATGGACATCTCCAGTTTAGATATAATTTGTGAAGCTTGCCTCTGAGTTGAAAATGTAAAGTGGTTCTCCAGCCCTCAGCGTGCTGGATAGGTAAGTTTGCTGACGGATGTGGTGGTAAGTTTGCTGACGGATGTCCAGGGGAAACTGGCGGCGTGTGCTCACACCCTGATACAGATGTGGGGCCCCTCCAGGACGCTCAAGTGCACCCCTCTCCCCGTTCAGCGATTTTGTTTAGCCGTATGGCATCCCTCCAGAACAAGTCCCACCCCCACCCACAAAAATTATGCATCCGCCTCTGTTCCTCCCTCCCATTGAAAGTTGCAAATCACCGCCTCTGTTATGAAGAGTAATCGTGAGTGCTGGGCGAGCTGGGACAGAGTCGCGATGTGGGGATGCCGACACAAGATTGGTCATCACCGCGTTGTCATCAGAGGATGGTGGCGGTGCGACCACGGTCGGTATAGGTGGCGCTGGTAGTGCAGTCACGATCGGTATAGGTGGCGCTGGTAGTGCAGTCACGACTGGTATAGGTGGTGCTGGTGGTGCGGCTCGGCTGAAGGTGAACTTGCGCAGGAAGTTAACCACAATGTTCTCTTGACAAAGATGCGGACACCGCAGGGAAAATACTCGAGTGAAATGTATTATGAATAAATAATTTAAATGTGGACGCACTAACCAAGCTGGGCATGAAATGCTGTCACCATGAATATCAAGGCTTGAATAAGGCGACGGTTGGATTTTACAGGCCGGGCGGGTTGGCAACAGTCGCGAACATGAACCTCTTGTTTTCGTATTCAGACGGAAGACGGCTCGCCTGGGTCTCGCCCTCACGCGCGACTGTGTCGTGATGTCTGTCCGGAACAGTGCACTGCGCCGGCCGTCTGCTCGGATTCCAGCCGACAGGGCTGGACAAAGTCAGCGTCTGATTTCTCAGGCGCTGCTTGTAGCATCCGTCACTTAACCGTCGGTGATGATCCGAGCATGCCGCTGTGGCCAGACGATGACGGCTTATCTTCATGGGATCAATGCAGCTCAGATATTCCTGTTTGATATAAGGGCGCCGCATCGTGTATTAACCATTTTATGCATATTACATGTCATATGCTGTTCTTCTTTATATATATATATATATATATATATATATATATATATATATATATATATATGTATATTAGACCGGAGCGTCAGAAGGCTTTTTCGGAATTTCCAATCGGCACTGGTGGTATGACTTGGCCAGATATATGTCTAGCCAGGATACGTTCAAAAAAGTTTTTAAAAAAATAACGTTTACCTTTGCCAACTAGTCGCCGAACGAAACCATGCAAGTTGACTCCCGGCGTTGAAGTCTCCAGCGGAATTTCACATCTAGTGCCTTTAGGAGATGCGGTTTTCACCTGCGGGTAGGCCTATCCGTAGGTTAACGTTTTGGTCCCCTAAAATGTTTACCTAACTCATACGGTTGACCTGCAAGGTCAGGTCAAAGGGGCAAAAGTGGGTCATTTGGCGAAAATCGGCTGTTTGAGGTCAAATCTTGGTACACATTTAGTCTAAGTGTAACAAATGATGTTAATGATGCAATGGCCTAGTTTATACGCATTTATAACAAAGAAATTGAAGGTCAAGTTCGTACTCAGTATTTCGCATAGTCTCAGGCATAAACAGTTTTGTTTGAAAATGTTATTGTTTACATTTCCTGATCACATAATCCGCTATCAGTGCACGGTAGAGCTTCAACGAATTGTATAATGATAGATCACTAAAGATTGTTTATACAATACAGGTATGCACGTGTATTGGTTCACATTTGGATACATTTGCACGGGTGATATGCAAAACAAGCTCTCGTTACATGCATACAAAACAAATTATCACATACAGCGATGCCAAGAGCAGCCAACAGACAGGGAATTGGCCGATGTTGTAGGCGGGACATATCGCGAACTAGTTCACGGCCATTCGAAGAAGTCGCGTTTGCTCTCCATGAGTGGTAAGTCTGATCTGGATCGTGCCCTCGAATGAATGAAGCGATGACGGGCATCGTGGCCAACTTTTTGGCAGATGCCTGTGTGACCTCAGCCACCCACCTCTCTACGCTCTGTGAGTGACAGGGAACATCTGCGAACGTGATGGGCGCATCCGCTGCGGCGCAGATATCCGTATCACTGAGGACCATTGTGAGCGGCGGCTCTGTCAGCGCCACGGCTTCCCACTGCACCAACTCTTTCAGTGACGATGCACCAAGATTGACATTATCCCTAGGAGGCTCAAATTTCCTAACATCCGCAGCATTCGCTCTACCCTCACGACAGGCCATGATCTTAGCAACAGCAAACTTCCGTACTTCCTCATCAGAGTCCGCCAGCATTGAGATCAGCACGTTTTCATGGTGAGCCCAAAAGCTGTTCCAGTTCAGAACGGCGTGTGTTACCTTCCTGTCCTTTTCGGGTAGCCCTTTAGACAGCCGCACCAAGAAGAGGAAGTTTTTGCCCCGTCACTGACATTTTGGAACTTCCTGAACCTGAACCAGCCTGGAACGTATTGGTTCAGAATGAAAAATACTACGCGACGCAACGCGCTTCACGGCTTCTTGGTCGACACATACAGTCGTAGGATGCGGTTGGCTAAAGTAAACCACCTGGCGTTGTGCAGAGTTCCGGGCTCCATAGTCAGAAGCGTTTTCTCGAACTCAGATGGTCCTTTCTGCACGGCGATGCTCAGTTTGTAGAGGTACCTTTGATCATGACTGATCGTGTTCTCTACTTCTGGCGGCATTTCTTCAATCAGGCCGGGTACAGGTTTGAAAGGCGTCATAGGCAGTTTCGTGAGATCCTGGCTGATTGACACTCACATTTTGCCCTTATAAGATGCCGGACCACTCGTTTGTCCATCCGCATTTAGAAACACGTGCTTCATCGTCAACTCATTCATATGCAATCCGCATATCGCGTGCTGCGGCGGTCGGCCCAAAGCTAGTTCTATCCGTCTGTTGATCCCGCGGTGTGACCCCGTATTTACGGCAGTTCCATCGGATCCGATGCCTACCGGCTCCGCGTCTATGTCGGTGATGACGGACGTGATAGCTGCTGCGATGTCTTTCGCTTCATGACTCTCTGGTGTGACGTGATCGATATATCTGTGTCCAGGTTCAGCTACAACTACTTCGTGGGGTTCTTTTATCTTCCGAATTTTACCGTCTTCGGTGATCAGGCTGGTGCCGTTTCGCCCGTCATAGAAGATGCCGATGATGTTGTTCTCTTCTCGGTTCTGCCTCCGTCTTGTTTCTACCTCGTCTTCTCCCCACTTCTTCCGCTGTCGTCGTAGCTTACTACGGTCGACCAGGCCACTCAGATTTTCCTGTGTCACAATTCCGTAGTCGACCAGCGCAGCGTTCAGCAGCGCCGATCCTGCGCGGTCCGATATTCCAAACCGGTCACACATCCGATAAAAATTCCTCAGTTCGTGTATGTTCCGCTTGACATCGCGCCCTCGCGCTTGGTTGGTGTAGGGGTCGACGGCAGGCTCTGTCACTACGCCATCGTCGTCATCTTCGTCGCCTTCGTCTGCATTCATGTCTTCATCACGATCGGAATCCACCTCCTTCGACCCTGATGACGCAGCCTTTTGCTTCGCAGCTGATTCCTCCGACCTACTTTTTCCTCATCTTCTTCGTTCCTTTCGTGTCCACTGCATGCGATATTATCAGCTTGCGTTCTGTCCGCTGATCTTTTATGAAGGGAACTTCTAGGACAGGGATCCTCATCCCTGCAGGACAGGAAGAGCACGGCTTGTTGTCTTTCAGGTCGCATTGACAGAGCAGAATATTGAACAGTTCGTCTTTCAGAGAATCAGAAACCTTGTGGAATGCCAAGCCACGCTTCTCCGCTTCCGTCCACTTTATGAGCTGTCGCGCACTGTCTCTCAGTTTCAGAATCTTTTTCACGATCGATTTGGGTTTTACAACATTGCTTCTCTCCAGTGCATCCCCGTCGCCTTCAGTTTTAACCACAGGTGTTTCTCGCTGATTGTGCTTTATGCTAAACTGAACGGCGCTTGAGCGATCCCATATCGCCAAGATCTTTTCCATCACAACGTTCGCGACCGTTACACCCGGAGCACGTTTTCCGAGCTGATCTTGGACCAGCATGAAGTATCCAAGCACTTCACTTTTCCAGGGAAGGCGGGTTTCTTTCAGTTCCAACGGACCGACTGTAAGCACGGGATGCTTTCGTTCCGTACTGCGCGTTCGATAATCGGCCTGAGCCATAACTTTAAACGTTAACTATTGCTCAGAATGATTATTTGATATGTCGTGCAGTCGTGCACACTTGAACATGTAACGGATGTAAGAATCTGAAACAGAGGGTGGGTTGTATGAGACAGGCACTTGGCAGGTATAGGTACTATCATGTGAAACGCATTCATTGGATGGAACTCAGAAACACATGGTTGGACAAACTTTGTGCAGTTAGTTAGTTATTTGGGCTTTAGGGCGCTTCGACCAGAATTGATCATTCGCGAACTTTGTGCAGAATGCGATAGTTGGGATTGGAGTTAAAATGTCGACATAGATATCTACCAGTTTAAGTTGCTATTATCAGTTGTTCGTTTGTGGAGGCCAAGAAAAAAAAATATTTATCATATGACTGCACTTGGCTCTGGCGGCTGGCCGGAGAACTTACGGGTGATGAGTTTATACTCGACCTTGAACCCAATTTTGTGATAAATGTGCACACATTAGGCCATTATATCATGCATGTTGTTTTTACCGCAGATAATACGATTTCTGTGAAGCTTGGACCTCAAACACGCTGAAATTGGGCCGATTTTCGCCAAATGACCCACGTTTGCCTCTTTGACCTGACCTGGAAGGTCAACCATGGGAGATAGGTCAACATTTTTCAGGACCAAAACGTTAGCCTATGGGTAGGTCCATCCGCAGGCGAAAGCCGAATCTCTCTCTATTTCTTAGTTCTCGAGATTCTAAGGGCACTAGATATGAAATTCCGCTGGAAACTTCAACGCCGGGAGTCAACTCGCATGGTTTCGTTCGGCGACTAGTTGGCAAAGGTAAACGTTATTTTTTTCAACTTTTTTGAACGTATCCTGGCTAGACATATATCTGGCCAAGTCATACCACCAGTGCCGATTGGAAATTCCGAAAAAGCCTTCTGACGCTCCGGTCTAATGTATATATATATATATATATATATATATATATATATATATATATATATATATATATATATATTATATATATATATATATATATATATATATATATATATATATATATATATGTATATATATGCATATACATATACATATATATATATACATATACATATACATATATATATATATATATATATATATATATATATATATATATATATATATATATATATATATATATATATATATATATATATATATATATATATATATATATATATATATATAGTATGTATGTATATAAATATGTGCATATACATATACATATATATACATATAAATATATGCATATACATATACATATATATATATATATATATATATATATATATATATATATTTATATATATATATATATATATATATATATATATATATACTTGCATGTGTGTGTATGGGCATGTGTATGTAAAATGGCATGAATATTGACTCAAAGCTCTGAAAATGCTAGACTTCTATACATGTCTCAAGGAGAATTAGAAATATCAGTGTTGGTGAAGCAGGTCGAATTCGAGAACACCGTATCCATTTCATAGCCATTATGGCATGAAGAAGTAGCTTTGTGGACATTTGTTATGCAAATCTTGATAGTGCGCCCTGTTGACATCTGACGTTTACGTGAATGACCCCTGTTGGGCACAAATTTGCATGTGGCCCGACGTAATGTGCATAGTTGTGTTCAGGGTCTCAAGAAGTGCCACTAAGAACATTTTGAGGGAAATATTGTTAGTTCCCCTGGAGTTCCAATACGAATAAGAACATGTGCTGTTTTGACAGAAGTGTTTTTTTCGGTGTGGTCCAGGTCCACTAAAACGACTTGCTACAATGCCTATTAGTCTTGAACTTTGGCCATTAATTGGACGTCTTGCCATTGCTTCAGTCATATCTGATTGTTCGATGTGTGGTGAAATCAATTGAAACATCTATTGTCGTAAATGAAATTGCAGGTCTTGCATTTAATCGGTGAAAGCATAGAACAAAACCAACGGATAGAATGTCCAAATGAACCCAAGAATGTACAATCAATGCCCAGACTGTCCATAACAGCCACTGTACGTGGAGGGCATGTATCGTGAAATAAATAAATATATAAATAAATCATGTATGCAGATTTTTCTTTCCTTTTTCACAATGAAACTACAGAAGGCCAGTTGAAAACCGGGCGTATATCTCACAGACCGGTTTTAGTAACCACCAGTTCTGACCGGACATTTGGTCTTTACATGTGTCGCCTCCAGAACGCACCGTACGTTCAGCATGGTCGCCTCGCGCCATTGCCCGCGCCGCCGATCCGGACTGACTCACCCCTGCACACCGAGCCCTGACCCGGGACGAGACGCCAGCGGTGGGATGACGCTGCGTTCTGACGACGCTCCGCTTGTTTTGCCGCCGCTCGTTATCGGGTCGCTGGCCCCTCCGGTGACGTCATCGCTTGGCGTGAACAAGCCGCGTGCGGTGACGTCATCTCCGGTGCGCATTCCCGGACAGCGGGCGCGGATTCTCGGCCCGCCCACCCCTCGGCTGCTGACCTTGGCATTGTGCGGAACATCAGACTGGGGACTTCCCCAGTCCACACGACAATATCGGACTACTGGTGTGGTTGGCATGCCATGCAGACCAGGTGTGCCCGACGGTGCTGGACGTCCAGTGGATCCCCGCCTGGATCGCGTGTACGATTTTCCTAGCTGGGGTGGTCTTTTGTTCTTTTTCTGTCCAAGCTGATTCGGTGCCTATAGTCCAAAAACCTATTGTCCAAAGTCTTAATGTGTTTATCTAATGTGACAGCAAACATTTTATGGTCGAGCTAGCCTTCTGGAAGGCGTAGTGAGAATTGATTTTTAAAATGGCAAGTCTCGCATGGAAGACATATTTGACCATGGAAAAGCCTCTCACCTTGATCGCACGTCCGCTGCCGAGACACTCGAACAGCCGCTCCGTCGCCAGGAGGAACCGTGTAAAAATCTGGGGCGGGGGGAGAGCTGAGAAGGGGCTGCTGCACTCGGCTCGGGTGTAGGGGGAGGGGGGGGGCGTGACCGCCGAAGCCGGACGTCGCCGGACGTAGCGTGACGTTGCAGCTGCGGCTGTGACGTCACGCACGCCACCGGATGTCCAAGGCCGGAATCGGCCGAGAGTCGACCGAAATAGGGAGCCGACAGAAAGCGGCGCGATCTTTTTTTGGCGCGAGTGGACGCCAAGTTCGCGGTGCGTCACTAGCCGTCCATCTTCCAACTGTGTTGTACAGCGCAGCGCGGAGGCCAGAGTCACCGTGACCACTCTGCCGTGGTGGGTGGGCTGGAGTGAATGCGTTTGCGTGTCGACACGGGTGAGCAATTGCACGCTTTAGGGGTGCTTTGGTCTGACACCGTCATTGAACGGGGAAGAGTTAGCAGTGATGGTGAGACACCGTCATTGACCGGGAAACAGTTAGCGGTGATGGTGAGACACCGTCATTGACCGGGGAACAGTTAGCGGTGATGGTGAGACACTGTCGTTGACCGAGGAAGAGTTAGCAGTAATGGTGAGACACCGTCATTGACCGGGGAACAGTTAGCAGTGATGGTGAGACACCATCATTGACCGGGACACAGTTAGCGGTGATGGTGAGACACCGTCATTGACCGGGGAACAGTTTGTGGTGATGGTGAGACACCGTCATTGACCGGGACACAGTTAGCGGTGATGGTGAGACACCGTCATTGACCGGGGAACAGTTAGCGGTGATGGTGAGACACCGTCATTGACCGGGACACAGTTAGCGGTGATGGTGAGACACCGTCATTGACCGGGGAACAGTTTGCGGTGATGGTGAGAGACCGTCATTGACCTGGGAACAGTTTGTGGTGATGGTGAGACACCGTCATTGACCGGGGAACAGTTTGCGGTGATGGTGAGAGACCGTCATTGACCGGGGAACAGTTTGCGGTGATGGTGAGACACCGTCATTGACCGGGACACCGTTAGCGGTGATGGTGAGACACCGTCATTGACCGGGGAACAGTTAGCGGTGATGGTGAGACACCGTCATTGACCGGGACACAGTTTGCGGTGATGGTGAGACACCGTCATTGACCGGGACACAGTTAGCGGTGATGGTGAGACACCGTCATTGACGGACAGTTACGGTGTGGTGAGACCGTATGGGACACAGTTAGCGGTGATGGTGAGACACCGTCATTGACCGGGACACAGTTAGCGGTGATGGTGAGACACCGTCGTTGACCGGGACACAGTTAGCGGTGATGGTGAGACACCGTCATTGACCGGGACACAGTTAGCGGTGATGGTGAGACACCGTCATTGACCGGGGAACGCACGTCTCCGGTCTGTGATACAGATAATGTCATAACGATCGGGACCGAATAGAGAGTGGTATTTATGTGAATGATGGGATATATTTGAACAAAAGTGATCGTCTCGGGCATAATGATCGTGCCTGGCTCAAAATTAGTCACTGAAGCAAGTATTTTAAGCGAATAAAGCAAAGGTAAACGAGCTAACCAAATTCAAGGAATATTTTTGTGTATGTCGAGCAGGACTGCAGGTGCATGTTTTTCCTCAAGAAATGTTTTACCTCTGGAAACACTATTTTGACTTTGCATTTCGATTTCATCAAAGGAATGGCGCATGGAGACAATGCCGTCTGGTTCCATTAACCCTACATGAAATTGATCATATTTTACAAGATAATTGGCATATTTCAATAGCTAATTGGTACATTGCATCAGATTCTTAGCATATTTCACTGGACAATTGGCATATTCCACTAGATAATTGGCATATTTAACTGGAGAATTGACATTTCACTAGATAATTGGCATATTTCACTGGTGAATTCGCATATTTCACTAGATAATTGGCATTTTTCGTTATAAAATTATCATATTTCACTTGATAATTGAAAACCGCATCCTGTGAAATCACATCCCGCGACCTGCATGGACCCAATGCAACATAGTATTCCGGTGGCTGCCAAAGCGGCAGATTCGGCTATTTGCAAGATCCTCGTCAGAACATAAGAACTAGACCAGCTTCTGGAAGGAAGCCAACACATCTGCTTTGCTCAGCGCTTCGTTTTCGAGCACTTTTCGTTCAGCGACAATGCAACTACACAAATGTGCCTCTGCGATTTCTAATGTATGTTGATCTTGCCATTTGGAAATTTGTCCCTGAATACACAACAGTTGCTACACAATAGCGATAAATGAAGTCAGGGAAGTGGCATGACCAATGAACCCGTTTCAGTGTGACCCGCGGGTACCCCTTCTATTGGCAGTTTTCCTGATAGTTTGACGTCACAAGCATCCCTTAAAAATGCAAATTACGGTGTTTGCGTCGTGTTTGCTTCGATTGCCTTCAATGCATCCCGGCGAAGTTCCACATCTTGATAAGAATGCAAGTGAACGTTGACTGTGTGTACGTTCGTCACATGCCAGCCCGGGCCATTGCCACTGCGGGTGTGTTCAACGCAACCGAGTTCATTTGCTGTGCTTTAACATCAGCGCATATGAGATGAGTTGTGCGGCCAGACACACCAGTAAGCCCCACTGTTCTTCCGCTCACAAAGGGTATTGTTCAAAACCAAGCCAGATCACAGCCCCGGAAAATGAGCACGTCTGGCAGGTGGCTCAATTAACCTACAATTAGCTTGATTTGCGACTTGTTCAACGTCATGTTAGGGAGTTCCGCTAACCCTTCGTCCACCCACCATGAAAGTGTCACTGACCCTCATCATTCACTAACCCTCACCACGGTGGGAACGGGGGGCGCGTGCCCCAATCTGTGATTTTTGACATCATGAACCGACGGGAAGAACCGAAATAAAACCATGCGTTCCGGTCCCCCATCCAAAACCCGTGACGGCCTCCATGATCCTCATAATTTATGAAATCTTGTGAGGGATATTCTGCCAGCAGCCTGAGCGCCTAATCGACGGTCGTCCCAAGCTCGTGTTCACCCCAACGTGGTTATAATTAGTTTATTCCGTTACCTTTCGAGAAGGCCAATATGTGCCCTTCCATCTGCAGTCGCCCTCTTCCTCATGCGTTTACTTCGTCTCTTCCGTCATGCTCTAGCTATTCGTACCACTTTTGTTCCCTCCGTCCTTTCTGTGGACTATAGCTGCCCCCTTCATCTCTCTCTCTCTCTCTCTCTCTCTCTCTCTCTCTCTCTCTCTCTCTCTCTCTCTCTCTCTCTCTCTCTCTCTCTCTCTCTCTCTCTCTCTCTCTCTCTCTCTCTCTCTCTCTCTCTCTCTCTCTCTCTCTCTCTCTCTCTCTCTCTCTCTCTCTCTCTCTCTCCTCTCTCTCTCTATATATATATATATATATATATATATATATATATATATATATATATATATATATATATATATATATATATATATATATATATATATATATATATATATATATATATATATATATATATATATATATATATATATATATATATATATATATATATATATATATATATATATATATATATATATATATATATATATATATATATATATATCTCTCTATCTATATACTCTCTCTCTCTTCTCTCTCTCTCTCTCTCTCTCTCTCTCTCTCTCTCTCTCTCTCTCTCTCTCTCTCTCTCTCTCTCTCTCTCTCTCTCTCTCTCTCTCTCTCTCTCTCTCTCTCTCTCTCTCTCTCTCTCTCTCCCCCTCCCCCTCTCCTCTCTCTCCTCTCTCTCTCTCTCTCCTCTCTCTCCTCCTCTCTCTCTCTCTCTCTCTCTCTCTCTCCCTCTCTCTTTCTATCTCTCTTACTCTCTCTCCCGCGCTTGCATTTTCGCTCCTCGTTCTCTTTCGTCGTGCATTCTCCATAATTTCTACTCACCCTCAGATCTTGTTATTTTGATATTTATCTTTCTCATTTTATTCTCCACCTCTATTGTGTTCTTTGGTTCGCTATCACCGCTCCATCTGTATCTGCTGACATTGTCGGTCACTCCCGTCCTTCCCATTAGTTTTGCATCATTACTCCTCTCCGCTTTCTCCGTTCATTCACTCTGTTCAGTCTCTTCCGGAGCTGTACGGCCCCCGCGTCGTCCTAATGGCCTCGATCTGCCGCCGCCTTCTCTTCCCGCCGCCACCTCCGCCCAGCACCTGCGCTCTGTTTATCTGACGGTGCAGGCGCGGTGCATCCGCACGCAATTGAGGAAACTTAGGGCTTAGCCGCGCTCTCCATCTGCAACCCATCGTTTTCGCTTAGAAATATATCTGTCGCGCGCTGTTTGGTTTATTTCAAATTCTGGATCTGCGCCTGCCGCCCGATCGGGTGTCCTGGTGCGCTCTCTCCGAGCCTGTCTCCACCCCGCCCGAAGCAGCCTCTTCGCCCTGCCTTTCTCCTCGTCTCCCATTCGCCATGCCCGGGGCCCACGTCCTGCCAGTCAGTGGTGTGACCGACTGTCGCTACGGCCGCCGGCGGTGTCAGTGGCGGCGGTGATGGCCCGGCCGTGACCTCGCCGGCGCCCGCTGCTGGCCCCATCGATGGTCGGCGGCGGCGGCCGGAGCTGGGCGGGCCGGGCCCGGTGGGCGGCGGTGATGGCCCGGCCGCCTCCGCCGCCGCCGCCGCCGCCGCCGCCGCCGCTGCCGCTCTGCAGCGCGCGCCCGGTTCAAGGTCAGCGGCGATCAATGTTGCAGCGGGCCGGCCCGGGCGCGGGCCGCCGCCAACCGCCCGAGGCGGGTCGGTGACACGCTGTTTGTGCGCTACCGGGCCGGCCACGGCCGCCCCATCAACGGGATGGGATGGTCGGCGCTGCCGATGTAATCCCCAATACAAATGCCGACCGCGCCATTTTTTGCCAAAGTTCCAGTCGGAAATCGGTTCGAGACATTGCATGGACCATTTCTTGGGCAAAACTTGAACCTTCAGCATCTTCAGTGCAATGCTGCCTCAGCAGCATTTCACTCGAATACGGAGGTTCGAGCTCGAATACGGATGTTGATTGTTGCTATTTTGACATCACGAACCAAAAAAGTACCTCCCGCCCGTTTGCCCAGTGCCCGTTTGCATTAGCATGATTGCACCAAGTCGTTGAATAGAACAATTGGCAGTGTCTTTACTTTCCCCTGTGGTATCTCAAGAGAACAGAGACAAGGCACGGCACAACAGGACGCAATCCCATCTTCCCGGCCCGGCCAGATTTAAAGGTATCCTACCAAGGTACATGCCGTTATTAAAGTATAGTTTCTGAGCCAGGGGCGTCGCCACCGGGGGGGGCAGAGGGGGCAGTCGCCCCCTTTCGTGAGACTGGTGAGACTGGGGGGGGGGCGCCGCCCCCTGAAATTTGAGGAGGCCCCTATCCGGAAATGGACAGGAAAAAGGTGAGCAGGGAGGACGACCAAACAGAAGATCATGCTGTCGAGGAGGCCCCAAGACTGGCAACGAGGTCCCCGGGTAATCTAATCAGGTCCCTATAAGAGACGAAAGACAGATATTGGGAGGTGGCCCACAGGACGAAAAGAATGCCACCGAGACGGGCAAGAAGCCATCCAGGTTAGACAAGAAGGCTTCCGATGGGTGGGAGGATATTCTTAATTTGGAAAACGAGCCCCCCCCCCCGAGATGGAAGAGGAAGCCCCTACAATATAAAATAAAGAATGCTAGGAGACATTTCTCCGGACGGAAGAGGGAGCCTCAAGATGGGTAAGAAGGTTTCCGCAGGAATGAGAGAAGGCCACTGAGACCAGCCATATGAGGCCCATATTTTGAAAGATGACCCTAGGAGCGAAGATCTGGGACTATGAAGCAAAAGCACCCGGCTAAGAGGATAATGAGGCTCCAAACACAGGTCAGAAGGCCCCCAAGACGCGAGAGGAGGCCCCTAATTTGAAAAAGGACTCACCTGGGAGAGGATAGGAGACCCCATAAATCAACAGAGTGCCAACAATTGGCACGGAGGCCCCCAGGATTGCAAAGGTGGCCCCAATATGGGAAGGGAGGCCCCAGAAAATGAGAGGAGGCCCTAAGACGGAAGAGAAAGCCAGCGAATATGAGATGAGGTTTCGGAGACGCAAAAGCAGGCCCCAAAACGGGTAAGGTTCCACCAAGATATAACAGGATGATCCAGAAACGTGGCAGGAGGCACCTGATTCGGAAGAGGACGACACAAGACTGGAAATGAGACCGCATGATGAACGAGGAGGTCCTTAAAATAGGAGAGAAAGGCCATTGGATAAGAGGGATCGCTCCCAGGCGAGAAGGAAGGCTCCAAGACGGGTAAGAAGGTCCCCAGGAATTGGCAAGGCAACTGAGATAGGAAAGGTTGCTTGTAATTTGGAAGAGGAGGCACCTGGGAGAGGAGAGGAGTTCACCAGGAGATAAGAGGTCACCCTCAAAATGGGAAAAGATCGAATCAAAACGCAGAGCAGGAGGCCCCCGAGACGTTAGAGGAGGCCCCTAATTTGAAAAAGAAGGCCTCTAGAAGAGAAAAGGAGGCCCCTGCCGGGCTCGAGAGGAGTCCCTCAAGACGGAGTAGGAGGTCTCCAGGACCGAATGAGGCCCCGAAGACTGGAAGGAGTTCCCAGGAAATGAGAGGAGACCCTTAAGATGGAAGTGGTAGCAGGTATGGAAGGATGTGAGGTTTCCAAAATTGAAGATCCTCTTAAGACGGTTAAGGTTTTGCCAGGACAAAGGAAGAGGCGCACGAGGCGTGGCAGGAGGCCCATAATTTGGCAGAGAATGCCCCTAGAACATGAGAGGAAGCCCCATGTCATGCTAAAGGGGCTCCAGGATATAAGAGGAGGCCTTCCCAGACGGGAGAGGAGGGCCATTGAATATGAAGGTAGGTAGGACACACGAGGAGACATCCAGAACCGGTAAAGAGGCTCCAGGAAATGAGACGAGACCCCTAAGACGCGAGAGGAGACCTATAATTTGCAAGAAGAAGCCCCTAAGAAACGGTAGGAGTCGTGTCGGGGTACTTAAAAATCACGACATGGGCCCAAAAAGATCCGGCCGGGCCCCTGAAAATCACGCTGAGCCTGTGGGTATCAAAAAGTCACGCCCGGACCATGAAAATCACGCGAGGGGCACGATAGGTCGTACCGTTCCCCAACAGTCTCATTGGGACACAAATGAAGCCGGGTCAACGAAAAACAATCCGGACATGGATAATCAACAATGAATGAATGAAAAATCAACTCTGGGGCCCCAACAATGACGCCAAAAGCCTCCAAAACGTATTGGACCTCCAAAAAGTGTCGAGGTCGCTAAAATTCGCGCTAGGGATCCAAGCAAATGACGTCGGGATACAACAGATTACATTGGACTAAAAAAAGTCGCGTCGCAGCCCTTGAAAATCACACTGGGGGCCAAAAAGGTCGCGCCGGGGCCCCAAAAGTTGCAGCTGCCCCACCCCCCCCCTCACCCCACACACACAAACAAATCAATTCTCAACCGGAATGTCACTCTACGGCCTAAAAAAAAATGGGCCAAAGTCCCCAGGAAACCCGTTGTGCACCGGGAGAAAAAAACGTGTTAGTGCACCGGAAAAAAATCGCACCGGGAGACCGCAGAATCGTACCGGAACCCAAAAATATCCCATAAGGACCTTTAAAAATAGAACTCGATGTCAAAAAGTTCACACCGAGACTCGATCGAATCGAGCCCAGCACTGAAAAATTAAGAACATTCAATGCTTACCCTCGCAACTCGAGACCTTGGTTCCTTGACGCCATTTGCTTTGTGATACCTACTATCTACATACTGTATGTCTTTCGATAATTTAGATCTTGAAGGCACCAACGTCTGAAAGGGTGAATTTCAGGGGGTTCATCTTTATATCTTCATATATTATCTATATATGTTATCTTTATCCCCTCAAATCCACCCTTTCGGACGTTGGTGCCTTCAAGATCTAGATTATTGAAAAACATATAAAAATGTCTGTCCATGAGTGCTCGCTGCTCATGCGCCTACAAGCCTAGTCTGTGTACCCACATAGCTGCCTTGAGAACCCAGGATCAATGGGTTATCTTCATGACACCCTTAATTACATTTTTGCAACCAGCACATTTATAATAGACATTGGACCACCAACAACAAATCGCAAGTGATAAGTGTTTCCTTTCGCGTGCAAATTTGGCAATCATATATACGCACCGGTTGTATACACCGTCAGCTGGTGCATTTTTTGCCATGCGATTCACCACTGAACGCTTTTTGTCAATGTTCAATGGTAGTAATGTTTTGTGCCAGACCAGTTGTCTCCGTAGTAAATCCCACGTTGGCATCGTTTATGAAAACCCGTTCTCATGATTATTTGGAACCGAGCCGTCCTTCCGTATGCTAAATATGCTTTGAATCGCTGTCCCTCACGCCTAGCACCGTTTCTTTCTGGTGTGGCAGAGGTATGCGTTCAGCACTATATCGCGTACTCAGCTAATTTCATGGCACACAGATTCTGATCACCAATTTGACTTCAGTGATTCCCTGATAGCCGATAATTTTGCATCCAACGGTTCGAAGGCTGCGTTTTCCTGTCTGGATGTGGACCGCCACCTTCCTGGCAAATGTATTTAATGGTAAAGTGGTTAAAAATCATACATCTTCAACTTACGTTCGAAATATATACTCTTTGCGAAGTGGGCAAGGTTCCCAGCAAATTTGGGAGCAGAAAGCCGAAGCTATGTTTTTTTGTGGGACATGTTTGATCTTCTCCTTGGGCTCTTTTCTTATGACCATACTCCCTCCTGTGTTTTGCGGATTAATTGTTTAATTAATCCGCATTGCGGATTAATTAATTAATCCCGAAACATTTGCGGATTAGTTGTGCCATACCAGATAGACATACCGTGTCGTACGGTATCAAATCTAGAAACAAACCGGCGTCATCTTTTCTTCTTCTATGGATCCTGCCAGGCGCGCACCCAGGATTTTTCCATGGGGGCCCGGACCGAAAAGGGCACTTGGCCGGCTCCAAAGGGCACTTGACCGGCTCCAAAGGGCACTTTGCGGCCCGGGGCACACTGGAAGGTTTGTTGACCGGTGGGGGGTAGCAAGCAATTGGTTGTAAAATTGCTAGAAAACATGATTTTGGCCGGTATGTCCCAAATTTGCCCGAAAATCACCTGCCTTATGATAAGGCAGGTGATTTTGGGCACATTTGGACATTCCGGCCAAGAGGGCACTTTTCGGTCAAAAGGGCACTTTGGCCAGAAGGGCACTTTCGTCTCATGGGGGAGCCCGGGCCCCACCCCTCCGGTGCGCCACTGGATCCTGCATAGAAGATTTTAGCAATGCATTGCTACTAGGTTTCGAATGCGGTAGGTCCGGACGATCACCACATCGTGTTGTTGGCGGGTGGTGCCGGGCCGTCACCACATCGTGTTGTTGGCAGGTGGTGCCGGACCGTCACCACATCGTGTTGTTAGCGGGTGGTGCCGGGCCGTCACCACATCGTGTTGTTGGCAGGTGGTGCCGGGCCGTCACCACATCGTGTTGTTGGCAGGTGGTGCCGGACCGTCACCACATCGTGTTGTTAGCGGGTGGTGCCGGGCCGTCACCACATCGTGTTGTTGGCGGGTGGTGCCGGGCCGTCACCACATCGTGTTGTTGGCAGGTGGTGCCGGGCCGTCACCACATCGTGTTGTTGGCGGGTGGTGCCGGGCCGTCACCACATCGTGTTGTTGGCGGGTGGTGCCGGACCGTCACCACATCGTGTTGTTGGCGGGGGGTGCCGGGCCGTCACCACATCGTGTTGTTAGCGGGTGGAGCCGGATCGCCACCACGTGTTGTTGGCGGGTGGTGCCGGGCCGTCACCACATCGTGTTGTTGGCGGGTGGTGCCGGGCCGTCACCACATCGTGTTGTTGGCGGGTGGTGCCGGGCCGTCACCACATCGTGTTGTTAGCGGGTGGAGCCGGATCGCCACCACGTGTTGTTGGCGGGTGGTGCCGGGCCGTCACCACATCGTGTTGTTGGCAGGTGGTGCCGGGCCGTCACCACATCGTGTTGTTAGCGGGTGGAGCCGGATCGCCACCACGTGTTGTTGCGGGTGGTGCCGGACCGTCACCACATCGTGTTGTTGGCAGGTGGTGCCAGGCCGTCACCACATCGTGTTGTTGGCGGGTGGTGCCGGGCCGTCACCACATCGTGTTGTTGGCGGGTGGTGCCAGGCCGTCACCACATCGTGTTGTTGGCGGGTGGTGCCGGGCCGTCACCACATCGTGTTGTTGGCGGGTGGTGCCGGGCCGTCACCACATTGTGTTGTTGGCGGGTGGTGCCGGACCGTCACCACATCGTGTTGTTGGCGGGTGGTGCCGGGCCGTCACCACATCGTGTTGTTGGCGGGTGGTGCCGGACCGTCACCACATCGTGTTGTTGGCAGGTGGTGCCGGACCGTTACCACATCGTGTTGTTGGCAGGTGGTGCCGGACCGTCACTACATCGTGTGGCTCGCCGATCACCAGCGGTGTCGACTGTATTTGTGCCTTGCCTGAGTAAAAAACGCGATATAATATTGTTTTCGTTTACAATTTATGACATGGGACGATACAAACAAATGAATTAGTGATGCGACCCAATATCGTGATCAGCCTTCTTCCGGTACAGTTCAAATTGTATGGAGACTCTAGAAAAGTGTGATGTCCCTTCTTCATCACCCTTCGCGCATTTCTACCCACGTCGGAACCTACCAAAGATGTGGGGCTGTTTCCTGAACAGTTGCCATTTGTGCCGTGATGTGACAGCAGCATTGGGAAGCCCCTTTGTTGGCGGGGCCGGGACTCGGACACCGCCGCCGGTGTCCGATCCCAGAGGAGCCGGGATTTACGAGTCGGCCTGCGACGGGTGACGTCACCGGGAGTCGGCCTGCGACGGGTGACGTCACTGGGAGTTGGCCTGCGACGGGTGACGTCACCGGGAGTCGGCCTGCGATGGGTGACGTCACTGGGAGACGGAGAGCCGGGATGGGAGCGCGTGTGTCGGCGGAACAGCATGCTCCAGTGGCTGCAGCCATTTGTCATGAGCCGCGTCGGTGGCGCGGCGCGTTTTTCCGGCGCACGCGCCTGTCCCTGGCTCGACGAGGAAGGCCGCCATCTGCAGAGCCGACAGAAGCCAACGGTAAAAAGGTGGCCGCTCTATGATGGATGGTGGCGAGGTGTGCCGCGGCGGGCCGGGTTTTTAGGGCCGACCCGACGGTGGCGCTGCTGGCGCGGCTCCGGCCGCCGCCATGACTGGCCGCCTCGCGACTCGCCACCTCCGCCGCCGACGCGCAAAAACCCGCAGCTAATTTCAATCGGCTGCTTTTTGCGCGAGTCGATCACGGTCGGGAACACAATGCACATGCCCTTCGTGGCGCTGCATGGTGGCGATGTTTTTGCGACGCGTGGATTGGCGCCGCCGCCGGCACCCCGCTGGTGCAGCCATCACCTGTCGTTAGCTGGGAGGTGCACCGGCCACCGACACTGCCACCGGCCACCGACACTGCCACCGGCCACCGACACTGCCACCGACACTGCCACCGGCCACCGACACTGCCACCGGCCACCGACACTGCAACCGACACTGCCACCGGCCACCGACACTGCCACCGGCCACCGACACTGCCACCGGCCACCGACACTGCCACCGGCCACCGACACGGCCATCGGCCACCGACACGGCCATCGGCCACCGACACTGCCACCGGCCACCGACACTGCCACCGGCCACCGACACTGCCACCGACACTGCCACCGACACTGCCACCGGCCACCGACACTGTCATCGGCCACCGACACTGCCACCGGCCACCGACACTGCCACCGGCCACCGACACTGTCATCGGCCACCGACACTGCCACCGGCCACCGACACTGTCATCGGCCACCGACACTGCCACCGGCTACCGACACTGTCACCGGCCACCGATACTGCTACCGGCCACCGACACTGCCACCGGCCACCGACACTGCCACCGACTCTGCCACCGGCCACCGACACTGCCGCCGACACTGCCACCAAGACTACCACCGGCCACCAGCCATATGCATTCTATGATTGCCATAGCCGTTTGACGTCACTGGCGTAGGTAGACCTTCGAGGCCATGGGACACATGGGAGGTTAGTGATGAGACAAGTCAATGTCCTCCCCTCCAAGTTCTGCTAATTTGTGTCCCAAAATTGAAACGTCACTGGATTTAAGGCACAATATTTTACGGTTTGGGCGGGGGACGACTTTCCCCGCTCCCCCGTCCCCCTCGCATGGTGCCGCCTATGGGTAGGACTTTATTCAATGGCCACTCAGACTGTGTCGGAGTTCAGCTCTATGACTATCACACTCACAGACATCAGCTGAACTGGCCCTGGGCCGTGTTTGGCACAGACCGACCATCAGATGCCCGTGTTGGAGACTGGGCTTGGCTGGCTCTTGGTTTGGGCCGCTCGCGCTGTTGTCGGGGTGCAGCGGTGATGCCGTCGGTCAACAGCACGCGGTGCTGTCGACACTATCGCTGCACCGTCTCCCAAATCGTGATATGCGTGTGGGCGGAAGAGAGGTCAACAACCCCGCGGCGAACAACGGGACCAGCTGTATAAAAAACGTGCCGCACATACAACAGCGGTGCATGGCCATTCTTTCGGTGTTGATTATGTCTTCAATAAACATCAGTTGGAGGGTGCTTGGCAGTGTATCAGGAAGAACCTTTTGACACTTACCTTTCCATGACTAGCAATGTGGTAGCCGATGTTCATCGAGAGTGCGCAGCAAAAGACAATATTGGGCTGATACACGATACCAAGCACTGCCATGTCATAGATGAGCCGTTTCGCTTTTACTGAAAGCCTTACCAACGGCACCGTGCCCCTCCCCTCCCCTGTAATGGTGGCTTGGTATAATAGTGGCTTGGTACCCAGATTATGAGATGGGCCACGATGGACATACGATGAAATAAGACTTAATTTTAGGCCAAGATGAGCCATAATTATAGGCAATTATGGGTCAAGATGGACATGGACATAATTACGCCATCCAGAGATATACTTTTATATCTATGTGGATGCATTTTGCATCCCTGTTGATGGATATCCATATGCAGCCATCAGCCAAATTTGTGCACTCATAAACATGCGGATGACCAGCTTACTCCGACCACACGAGGCGTGTGTGTGCTCAGTTCAGGTGTAATCCCTCATATTTTCCAACATGCATCGAGACGTCGCCTCGTGTGTGCTTCACCCAGCCTAGGCGAGCAGTTTGGTCGGTAGCCGGAGAGATGGACAGTCTGTCCGGGTGTCGGGGTCATGTCTTCACGTCCCCGTCAGAAACTGAACACCAGGGTCATGCCTGCACGTCCCCGTCAGGAGCTGAACACCAGGGCCATGCCTGTACGTCCCCGTCAGGAGCTGAACACCAGGGTCATGCCTGCACGTCCCCGTCAGGAGCTGAACACCAGGGTCATGCCTGCACGTCCCCGTCAGGAGCTGAACACCAGGGTCATGCCTGCACGTCCCCGTCAGGAGCTGAACACCAGGGTCATGCCTGCACGTCCCCGTCAGGAGCTGAACACCAGGGTCATGCCTGCACGTCCCTATCACAAGCTGAACACCAGGGTCATGTCTTCACGTCCCCTTCAGGAGCTGAACACCAGGGTCATGCCTGCACGTCCCTGTCAGAAGCTGAACACATTTCCAGAGGGAATGCCACAGTGCCGATAGGCCTATCTTCGTGTTGACGGTCACGCGGTGTTTAACCTCAGTTGCGGGGCCCGGCGATATTTCTGTTTGGCGCTTTTATCCACGTACTCATCCGTACAGCGACTTTGCGCCATACGGTTGGTTGTGTGCAGGCATGTGGCTTTGTGTGGTTTTTTGGAGGGCACTTGCACTCCCCCACCCTCTAATATTTTTTTTAAAACATAAATTTAATCCGAGTTCTTGCTGGGGTGACTTTATGAACCAGGGTTCTATTGCTAAGCAGTTTGTTGCGTGAACCCTGACCCCACCACCCGATCCATGAATTTCAGTCAAACTGCAGAATTTTGACCGAAAGTTTAACGTGTCGTCAGCGCACCGACACGACCACCCGGTAGCTCGTCCCCGGCCTTATCTGGCCAGTCGCCAGCTGACCCTCCCAGCCGGGGGCTAAATGCGAGCGGGTGAGGCGACTCAAACATGTGTTGCCAGTACAGGGGAGACAACTGCAGGCCAGCGCACCAACCAACTGAGCTACCGGTGCATGTTGACTTTGCCCTCCGAATAATTTCAACTTTTAACGTGGGATCCTATGTGGTGTGTCGTTGTGTGCGTGTGAGCACAGCTTGGGCGCGGGAATGGGTGTCGACGCGGAGTGGCATGCACCCAACTTGTCATGATCTTGACCTTTGGCATGACGGCGCAAATTGCATTGCTTTCGTGAGGTTCCTAAGCTATCAAATTGCAGCACGTGGATGGCGGTCGATCGGGTCTGGAACACGTCCTGGGATCATGAGCGGATACAGGGGGAGGATCGAAGAAGTGTCATGGGAATGTGCATGTTTCCTCGGAGGCTCGCCTTGTTGAGCGAGGGGGCGGGTGCAATCGAGCATACTGAAAGTCCTTTTCGTCTCAAAGTGGCGCCTTTTCCTCTACAATGGGTGATTTTGGGTGCAAAATCCGTTGAACGGTGGGAGTGTGTTTAAGCCTATCTGAAGAGGCACTTTTTCCCGGCTGGCTGTGCATAATCTTTCCATGAGGGATGGCGCCTTGTCCCAGTGCTCCCCTCTGCATCTGCCCCGCCCCTGGAAAGGGAGGGAAATTGGGACGTTCCCACATGGAAGATGGCGACCTCTTGAAAGGAAAAGGTTCAGTATGCCTGAGTACAGCCCCATCCCCATGAGCGAATTTTCAGCCGAGGGCGACCCTCCAGAGACTTCCACAGTGGCGCGTCTCTGAGAAAATGGCGCCCCTGGAGACGAGTGCCCCTCCCCCTCCTCCTTCCATGAACATTCCTGGATCCGCCCACGTCTGAAATGCGGTTTCTAGGCAACAAATATTATGAGTGGCCAGTTGTAGGTATGCGATAGGATGTGCGCCCAGTTGAAGTATGTTTGTTCCGCAGTGGTTCAGTTCTCATGGGCATTGAAGGTGCTAAGTACCGGCAAACAGATAATACGGAGACCACTCCAGCATGATGCCAGTAATTCAGGGCCACCGCGAGGATCGCATGATGGATGATAACGAGAGTGATGGTACATGATGGGGAGTGAGATCCTAGCAGAGGATCGCTGATATCGACGAATCATCCGGTCAGGCGCGCAGACAGCTTCTTGTTGGAGGGGAGGGGAGGAGGCGGGCGGGTGCTGAATGCTGAAGGCACGCCTGGAAGACAAATACCAAGGAGAAAATTGGAAAGTGAATGCAAATTTGAACGGTTAATGGAAGGTCGAAAATAGCTATTGTCCCCTTCAGCCCACGCACTTGCGGCGGCGGTGGCGCCACTGCCGCCCGTCAACAAACTACCGTAGCACTAACAGCCTCGGGCGACGTATCCCGCTGCGTCGACCAGCGCACTTCTCGGGCCGGCCGCCGTGCGTCGCCACCGTCGCCGGTTGGCACCAATCCACTGACGGCGAGGTCGTCGACCCGGCGGCGGCGCGCGCCACGGGCCGGCCCCGATCGCTGGCCGCCGGCGCCGCCGCCGCCGCCGCCGTCGGCTGGCCGGCCGCACGCACATGCGTGGGACGAGGCGGCACGGTCCGCCACCGCAGGAGAAATCAATACGGCCGGCATGCAGGCCCGCCGGCTGACCTTGGGTGCGGTCCAACCGCGCCGGGGCGGCCGGGGCACCGCGAGCCGCGCATCTTTGTGTGTGCCGCGGTGGGGTGAGTGACCCTGCCGTGCCCCGACCGCCTCCCGGCCGGCCGCGGTGCAGGCTGCCGTGCTAATTACACCAGGGAAGCAGCCGATGGTGCGGCAAGGGGGACGACCCACCATCAAAGCTGCCGCGCGGCCGGCACTCTGCATCGACACGGTTCAATTGTCGGCTACCGGCGCGCCGAAACACGATTCACGATCAAGCAGTCGTCGGATCGATGCAATTAATGCGCCAAATCCGGCGCACACATCACGCGTTCGTTAATGCTCCATTACCCTATCGTCGCTTTGTTGTTCGCAGTGCCCGGCTCTTGTTATTGGGAGCTTCGAGTTGTAAGTACCCTGTTTGCGAATCTAAACCGCCTGCTTCACATTTCCAAACGATGTTCCTGCGCGTCTATTGCCCTTTATGTGAGGCAGGCGTACCCGGTGCGGTTGTCGGCATGCTCTTGTGACGTGTCCTGTGTGCCGTGCTGGGCGTCGGTCACCCTTTGTTTGCCCCACCATGTTGTGATGTCGTCATCGTGTCATGCGGTTTCGTGTACCTGTTGCGGCGCGTGCCGACCTGGCCCACCGGCGCGGCGGCCGCTGATCGCCCGGCGGTGACCGGTTCGGGCGCTGACGTCTGCCCAGCCTCACCGGCCCACATCCCCGGCCCTGCCAGCCGACACTGAGGTCTGCCCAGCCTCGCCGGCCCACATCCCCGGCCCGGCCAGCCGACACTGAGGTCTGTCCAGCCTCGCCGGCCCACATCCCCGGCCCTGCCAGCCGATACTGAGGTCTGTCCAGCCTCGCCGGCCCACATCCCCGGCCCTGCCAGCCGATACTGAGGTCTGTCCAGCCTCGCCGGCCCACATCCCCGGCCCTGCCAGCCGATACTGAGGTCTGTCCAGCCTCGCCGGCCCACATCCCCGGCCCTGCCAGCCGACACTGAGGTCTGCCCAGCCTCGCCGGCCCACATCCCCGGCCCTGCCAGCCGATACTGAGGTCTGTCCAGCCTCGCCGGCCCACATCCCCGGCCCTGCCAGCCGATACTGAGGTCTGTCCAGCCTCGCCGGCCCACATCCCCGGCCCTGCCAGCCGACACTGAGGTCTGCCCAGCCTCGCCGGCCCACATCCCCGGCCCTGCCAGCCGATACTGAGGTCTGTCCAGCCTCGCCGGCCCACATCCCCGGCCCTGCCAGCCGATACTGAGGTCTGTCCAGCCTCACCGGCCCACATCCCCGGCCCTGCCAGCCGACACTGAGGTCTGCCCAGCCTCGCCGGCCCACATCCCCGGCCCTGCCAGCCGACACTGAGGTCTGCCCAGCCTCACCGGCCCACATCCCCGGCCCTGCCAGCCGACACTGAGGTCTGCCCAGCCTCACCGGCCCACATCCCAGCAGTCCGGCGGCCAGCACTGACCCGGCCAGCCGACACTGAAGTCTGCCCAGCCTCACCGGCCCACATCCCCGGCCCTGCCAGCCGACACTGAGGTCTGTCCAGCCTCGCCGGCCCACATCCCCGGCCCTGCCAGCCGACACTGAGGTCTGCCCAGCCTTGCCGGCCCACATCCCAGCAGTCCGGCGGCCAGCACAAGGCCCGGCCAGTCGACACTGAGTCTGTCCCGCCTCACCGGCCCACATCCCATCAGTCCGGCGGCCAGCACTGGGCCCGGCCAGCCGACACTGAGGTCTGCCCAGCCTCACCGGCCCACATCCCATCAGTCTGGCGGCCAGCACTTGGCCCGGCCAGTCGACACTGAGTCTGTCCCGCCTCACCGGCCCGTATCCTGTCGGTCCGGCGGCCAGTACTGTGCCGACAGGCCCCTCCCCGGCCCGGCCAGTCGACACTGAGTCTGTCCCGCCTCACCGGCCCGTATCCTGTCGGTCCGGCGGCCAATACTGTGCTGACGGGCCCCTCCCCGGCCCGGCCAGTCGACACTGAGTCTGTCCCGCCTCACCGGCCCGTATCCTGTCGGTCCGGCGGCTAGTACTGTGCTGACGGGCCCCTCCCCGGCCCGGCCAGTCGACACTGAGTCTGTCCCGCCTCACCGGCCCGTATCCTGTCGGTCCGGCGGCCAGTACTGTGCTGACGGGCCCCTCCCCGGCCCGGCCAGTCGACACTGAGTCTGTCCCGCCTCACCGGCCCGTATCCTGTCGGTCCGGCGGCCAGTACTGTGCCGACGGGCCCCTCCCCGGCCCGGCCAGTCGACACTGAGTCTGTCCCGCCTCACCGGCCCGTATCCTGTCGGTCCGGCGGCCAGTACTGTGCCGACAGGCCCCTCCCCGGCCCGGCCAGTCGACACTGAGTCTGTCCCGCCTCACCGGCCCGTATCCTGTCGGTCCGGCGGCCAGTACTGTGCCGACAGGCCCTCCCCGGCCCGGCCAGTCGACACTGAGTCTGTCCCGCCTCACCGGCCCGTATCCTGTCGGTCCGGCGGCCAGTACTGTGCTGACGGGCCCCTCCCCGGCCCGGCCAGTCGACACTGAGTCTGTCCCGCCTCACCGGCCCGTATCCTGTCGGTCCGGCGGCCAATACTGTGCCGACAGGCCCCTCCCCGGCCCGGCCAGTCGACACTGAGTCTGTCCCGCCTCACCGGCCCGTATCCTGTCGGTCCGGCGGCCAGTACTGTGCCGACAGGCCCCTCCCCGGCCCGGCCAGTCGACACTGAGTCTGTCCCGCCTCACCGGCCCGTATCCTGTCGGTCCGGCGGCCAGTACTGTGCCGACAGGCCCCTCCCCGGCCCGGCCAGTCGACACTGAGTCTGTCCCGCCCACCGGCCCGTATCCTGTCGGTCCGGCGGCCAGTACTGTGCCGACAGGCCCCCTCCCCGGCCCGGCCAGTCGACACTGAGTCTGTCCCGCCTCACCGGCCCGTATCCTGTCGGTCCGGCGGCCAGTACTGGCTGACGGGCCCCTCCCGGCCCGGCCAGTCGACACTGAGTCTGTCCCGCCTCACCGGCCCGTATCCTGTCGGTCCGGCGGCCAGTACTGTGCCGACAGGCCCCTCCCCGGCCCGGCCAGTCGACACTGAGTCTGTCCCGCCTCACCGGCCCGTATCCTGTCGGTCCGGCGGCCAATACTGTGCTGACGGGCCCCTCCCCGGCCCGGCCAGCCGACACGCTGACACCCCCCCCCCCCCCACACACACATGCCGGTTTGTTTACTCGCTTCGGGTGATACACATTTCCCCCTTAAACTATGCTCAGACTTGGGATGGTAGTCGGCGTACGCGCCATTTTTGAATGGCAGTGTCGTAGCACTCGCCCGTATCCGGCATTTTATCACCTTCCCCAATGCAAACTGGTGGTGGGTGGGTTGTTACGACCCCCACACTAGTGTTTTCAATCGAAGAGTATTAGCTCGGCAGGGACCGCAAAAACAGCGCCCTGCATGTGACACAATCTTCCGATTGATGTCCAATTTTTATACTTCCAATTACTGGTTGACCTCCAAAACCAGTTATGTCATTGTTTCGCAAAAGCATCGATAATTTCCACGGTAATCATTCCCTGTGTAAAACAATGGCCGGCACCGGTTCTCGTTTTACACCGTGCAACACTTAGCAGTTTTACACTTACACACCTGATTGCTTTTATTTGTTGTTGTAAGTCGGTGGTTTGGCGAGCCTGGTGACTGGTGGTGAGGGAGGTGTGTTTGGTGTTGTTAGTCTGTTGTTTGGCGAGCCTGGTGATTGAGGGTGAGCCTGGTGTTTGGTGTTGATGGTGAGGCAGGCGTGTTTGATGTTGAGGGTGAGACAGGCGTGCTTGGTGTTGAGGGTGAGGCAGGCGTGTTTGGAGTTGTTGGTCGGTGGTCTGGCGAGCTTAGTGGTGATTATGATGTGAGCTCTGGCTTCAGCCAGCCAGTTAAAAAATCCGTCTCCTGGCTGGTCATCAGTCACACAAGGCATGCACGATACCATCAATGAGGTCAGCGTGAATCTTCAGATTAGGACACACCTGAGCCTAGTTAGTCCTGAATAAATCATTCAGAATACATAACTCGCAGAATGCGGTCGACTGTTGCACCGCTTGAGCCGCTTCGCATTCTTGAACGCACTGCGTTAATTGGGCTCCTGTTAGCCCGGTTTTGGGAACGGGGCTCTGACAAATCGGCCGCCGGACCGCGGAGTCAACCCGACCGGCCTGTGATGTGTCGCGACTTGTGCCGAGCTCCTGGCGGCCTTTGTGTAAGCTGTTGGCGGCTCCCTCGCACGAACGTCTGTCAGTGCGACTGTGCCCAATCCGGTGTCGTTCCCGATCGGTGATCACATGTCTGCGGACGGGCCGGTGCTCGCATGCCCGTGTGGCACGGCTTAGTGGACGGCGCATAGCTGTAGTCGGCCGTCTCCAGTCACCCCACCCCACCCCCGATGTCAGTCACGAGCCCAGGCCGGTCTGTGTCCGCTCTTTATCTCTCCGCCGCACCACCGGCTGCAGCCTGCCCGGCCACGCTTCCGTGCCGTTCCCGTGCGTTACGCACAGTGCCATCGCGCCGCGGGCGCCGCGGAATTCCTGCCGGGAAAGCGTCGGTCGGCGCCCGGCCAGCCGAGCTGATAGATGTGCCGCCAGAACGGCAGTCTCTCTCTCTCTCTTTCTCTCTCTCTCTCTCTCTCTCTCTCTCTCTCTCTCTCTCTCTCTCTCTCTCTCTCTCTCTCTCTCTCTCTCTCTCTCTCTCTCTCTCTCTCTCTCTCTCTCTCTCTCTCTCTCTCTCTCTCTCTCTCTCTCTCTCTCTCTCTCTCTCTCTCTCTCTCTCTCTCTCTCTCTCTCTCTCTCTCTCTCTCTCTCTCTCTCTCTCTCTCTCTCTCTCTCTCTCTCTCTCTCTCTCTCTCTCTCTCTCTCTCTCTCTCTCTCTCTCTCTCTCTCGCGCGCGCGCGCGCCACTGCAGCTCCCCACAACAGAGCCGGCTCTCCTTGGACCGACGGCGATCAGCATCCGGCGGTGCTGGCCGGCGGCACCCTGGAGCCGGCCTTCAGTCTACACAGACCGGTGGCACCGAAGATCCGGCGGTGGTGCGTCGTCCGACTCGCGCTTTGCGGGCTGACGGGACCGTCGCCGGCAGCCGCCAGCCCTATCTCCCTAGCTTCCGGCGAGACTTTCCGGCGCGGGCGGCTGCCGGGTGGCTCCCGTGGCGAGCCCACGGTCGCCGCCACCGGCAGGCGGCGTCAGAATAGATCTACGATATATTCCAGACTCACCAGCATGCCTAAAAACGTTGCAGCGTAAGAAGCCAGATCTAATGGCCGCCGGCGGTGTCTATTTTTCCGTGGCGCAGCTCCAGGGTAGGCCCAACTCTGCAGGGCCGGCGCGGCTACCGAAGCTGGCGACTGACTGGCGGTCACTCCGGTGCGGCGTCTGCATTTGATCCGTGGGGCCGACCAGGGCTTGCCGCCCAGAACAGCGCGATGCCGGCGGTTTTCGGCCGGTCCCGGCACACTGGGCACCAGCTCTGTCTCGTCCGCCCAGCGGCCGCCGCCGGCACTTTGATGGCCGCTTCAGAGGCGGCGCCGGCACTTTGATAACCGCTTCAGAGGCGCCGCCGGCTGCCGGCAATGCTGAGTCTCGAGAGAGCCGGGCCAAAGGTTAGCCGTGTCTCGGAGCGTGGCTGCAGTGCGAGGTCAATAGGTGATCTAGTGCACGCTTGCTTGGTCCTCAGGCACGCCAACCGCCTGGGCGGGTATGTCGTGTTGTCTTGCATACTTTTGGAATGGCTCAAGCCACTCCAGCTTTCTTCTCTCTGTACAGTGTGCATATGTCTGGATCCTCCTAGTTCTTAACCCTTTAACTGTTGAGTTTGCTATCATTACTGGGCTGGTATTACATACCTCCGCTAACATTACCACGGAGATTGCCGATGACAGTTACACACAATACAAAAACTGTTGAACTGTCAGCCAGCCAGACAAGACATGAGCAGACAGTACAGCTAACACATCTGATCGTACCCTGAAGTTGTGCACACAATAACGACTCTGCGGAATTATGTTGACGATCATGCTAGCTTGTGCTTCATTTTGCGGAAAACTGCCCGACCAAAATAATAGAAAGCTAGCAATGTTTGGTATTCCGAGTCCGAAAATACCATTCACCCGCCGTGGTGTCGTTAAATTTGATACACTCAGTCGCATGGGTGTCGATTTGTATACATTTGAGGAGCCTCATCGCCCAAATAATTTCAACTTTTAACATGGGACCTACATTGGTGCTCCCCCATTGAGCCCACCCATTTCCCCATGCATTGGGCTCCTCAATAATTATGCATGCAGAGGCGCGCTCATGCTCTCTTTTCCCCTTTTTCAAGTAAGAGAAGATGCTTCAGGAGCTGAAAGAAGTTTCAACGGTTCACAGACTACAGGCGATGACTGCAAGTCCTTACTATGTCTGTATCAATCCCCTTTCAAAAGAACTGCATAATTATCCGGAGCTACGCTCTATATGGCCAATAGATGTCATAAGTCATAAAGTCATAAAGTGTTAAGGCTTAATAAGAGCCACAGGGGCCCATCTGGGTTAAGCATATATAGAAAAGGTACTAGAAATGTACATACTCTCACCTCAATCAATTCCTTATCTCAAGTTCCTAGGGAGCTATATATCCCAGCCAATCTAGCACCATTCACTTGCTATTGCATAACACACTCAACAATTACAAATTCCTCCCATCAGGGGTGTCCATTTGTGAAAAACATTGGGGTGGCCGAAGTGTGAACGTACTAGACCACCCGCCCCGCCCCCCCCCAAATAAAAACTCATCGGATTTCGCCCACTATATTTTCAGACCTCAATAATTCTGATTTTTTATTTCACAATGTGTATGTTTATGTTTATTCAGCATCCTCGCCAACGGGAAAAATCGGCCAGTAACAGATGAAGTCACATAAGCAAAAGAGCAGTACACAGTACATGTCAACATACAAACTTTGAGTAATAGCATGCGACTACAGAGTCATACAATGGACTCGGGTCCATCGTAATCGTCAACGTCATCGTCATCGTCAACGTTACCGTCACCCTCCCCTCACCCTACACACCAACAAACACACACCAGCTTAAGTAAAATATGTCCGCGCCCATATGCAGGCTAAAACACACCGGCCTTGATGGAGCATCGGAGTACAGCAGGCCTGAACTGTGATGACGATGGGTGAAGGTATTTCCTTGGTGCCTAACATTAGGGAGGGGCGAAGCCAAAGTTTTGGTGGGGCGAATTCGGGGTCGGGGAGGGGGCACAGCCTCCACAAAAGCATAGAAATCGAAAACAATGTCCTCTGATCAAACATGTGCATTGATGTAGTCATCTTGATCGCCGAGTCTAGTCAGTCACCACTCACGACACCAAGCAAACTAAAATTAACAACGGATCATAGACATCAATCAGCGCAATCGTCCTACTACTTTTTTTTACAACAATCTAAAAACTCCACCCGTACCCAATGGCGCAGCCAAGAGCAAGAGTAGGACACACCGGGTACATGCCTCTCCGGTCACGGCCAAGGAGTCCGAAAAGGTCAGCCCAGGAGATTCCCAGAAGTGCCATCGGACGGCTTTGAAATGGATATATCGGCTGGAACGGTTCCTTTGCTAGAGTCGGAAATAAAAAGTACAAAACTTCGGAAAGTGGGAATAATGGCAAAAATCAAAGCAGTTTTCAATGGAATGGTCCCGCAACAGGTGTGTTGCAATAGGGGCATTTTTACTGCAGCCCTGTTAGTACTTGTAATCCTTTCCCTCCAAAGGTTAAGTGCGGAGTTTTCTATACCTTTGGTGGTGCTTGGACCCCACCATATTTGCCTTCTTGACCTCATTCACCAATTTGATTTATAATTCCCCTTGCAATTGACTTGGGACGGATCAAGGATAATATTCCAAAATTTAAAAAATGCCGAGATTCACAGTGGTTCCAGCATAGCAACACCAAATCCAGATCATACTGTTCTTTCATCAAATCAAATAACTCTGCTTTCCCAAAATTGTAATCAAGGCCAAGGTTACTAAACCGGGGTCAGGTAAAATTATTTCTTCTTATCGCAGTAAGGGGAAACTTTTCGTGCAGAACATGATGAAAGAATGATATAGACATTCGGCTTTCAAATATGTGACAAGGTCAATGGTGTTAGGTCATGTCAAGTATTATGCATATTCTACACTGCCGTCTTGTGTGTGGAGTTTGGATTTTGTGCGCGTCAGCTGCATTAGCGACATAGTGCGCCCGCAATGTCGTCTTATGCCGAATGCTTCTGCTCCTTGTGAATTGAAATTTTAATTCAGTTTTAGAGCCACCGAAGTAGTACACCATGACATTGTGTGAACAATGATCCGAGATGACCCGACTTCGTGTGACCGGACCTTATCATATAAAGAAAATATAAAGCATATGAAGGGCAAATATAAAGAGGAGCAAAATGTCGGACAGTAGGAACACATGACAGACGTAAGGAGTCTTCATATAAGTGCGAGGGATACGAATAAGGCCATAAGGATGCCGCACCCCAGGGCATTTCTGGCCGCGCTGCTGTTAGTACCTGTAATCATTACCCTAGTAGAAGTAAAGTCAGTCTCGCTGCTGACATAATTTGCTTTTCTGATGGCATAAATATTCATCGCTCGAAATGCACAACAAGAGCAGCTGCGTCTCAATCAGATGCAATGGCTGTGGCGAATTGGAAAATATTAATGCATGAGTGACATTGGTACCTATTAATGGTAAGGTGAACGGTAGAATGCGGAGAAAGTGACAACTAATGCACACAAAACTGCTCGGAAAGATGATGGAAAGCAGTGATGGATTTATACTTTGCAATCCTGGGTGATGAGAGGACAACTTCCGAGTGATGGAATACGGAGAGGATATTTTCCTTCAAACCTTGGCATCAGAATATCACTTTGAAGTTTCAAGTAAATCTTGAGCACTTTACCACAGGGCAATTCGTTGTCGAACAACACCATCGGACGTCCACGTTGAAAACACATGGAGGAAACAACGTCACCAAGGCTTGAAGGCGAACTTTTGTGGGTAATCTTTACCTTTCGGCCGACACATACTGCCAAGGTTAGTGATTTGTAAAGAGGTGTACAGTGGGGTACAGTGACGTCACAGGAGTCAGGGAAGTGACGTCACAGGAGTCGGGTGTCGGTAAAGATTACCACCTAACCTAGACTAAGATAATGTAGCATAATATACAAAATGTATCATAGCATAATATAATCTAACCTAACCTAACCTAACCTAACCGGAAAAACAGAATCTTCCCAAGACAATTTTTCGGCCATGACGCCATGAAATATATGCGACATTGTATAGGCAACTCTTTACAAATCACTAACCTTGGCCGTATGTGTCGGCCGAAAGGTAAATATTACCCTTTGGTGTGCCTTTTAAGGTTTGCTTTGGAAGTCATGTGAGCCATAGCTGCCCTCTAATAGCATCATTTCTGTTAAATTCAAATATTTCCCTGAGATATCCCTGTTCCTGACCATGAACAAATTTAAAGACTTCGTTGAGATCTCCTCTCAGCATTCTATATCTAAGTGAAAACATGTTCAATTTCTTCAATCCTTCCTCATATGCCAGGTTGCCTATACCAATATCATTAACCATTTTTTTCCCCTCTTTTGTACTCTCTCTAAATTCCAACAATCTTTTTCATAATTAGGGGACCAAGCTTGGACACAGTATTCCAAATGTGGCCTGACATATGCACAGTAAAGCTTCCTGATGACTGCCTCACTTTTGTATGATACATTCCTATGTATTGCCCCAAGCATTCTTAGTGCCTTCTTCCTGGCTTCTTTGGTCTGTTCTGATGCCCCCAATTTTGTGTTCAAAATAACACCTAAGTCCTTCTCCTGCTGAGTCACTGATAGTACTTGGCCACCCATCAAGTACGGAGCCTTGATATGCTGCCTACCTACATGCATGATTTTGCACTTATCAAAATTAAATTTCATCTGCCATTTTTTGGACCACTTCACAAGCTCGTCTAAGTCTTTCTGCAGCATGTACCTAGGTGCCTAGGTACCAGGTAAATATCAAGCTAATAGTGTGATGAGTGGGCTGTTGAAGATAATTATAGTTTGTATATCATCAGCTTTGTATATCATCAGCTAATCCCAACATTTTATGATGTAAGTTGTCCTTCCACAGTGGAGGGAAATCCAGCTATTTTGGTTTTTTTGCACACCATTTTGAATTTTGTAGCAAAAGGTGGAGAGTCAGTCCACTATCTAATCCAAATCTGTTTCTTTTTAGTACAAAATGTGCTGGTTCACATCAACTATATTTTCTATGTACCTAGCATGGTGTATTTCTTTTTTTTCCTTCCACTTTTTATCAGCATAAAAATAGCATAGATTATTGGGGGGGCCAAAATCAACATTGGGGGGCCAAGATCAACATTGGTGGGGCCCTGGCCCCCACAAAAGGATACAAATCGACGCCCCTGCCTCCCATCATACCCATTGTGCTACCATAGACAATCTCATCAGTATCACATCCCGAAGGAAGGTGCTGAATCCATTGCTAGGTACACCCTATATAAAGTTATAAAGCATTTAGACTTAATAAGAGACCCAAAGGCCCATCCAGTTAAGTCTGTAAATGGAAGATACCATAAGCCTGGTAAAAAGACAAACCCCAACCATTCCACATCCTGAAGAAACCAGTCCTCCAATATCACACACACCTATCAATGCCTATCTACCCTAGCTATCCAGCCCTATTCCCCTGATCTCTCTTAACACATGTGGATTGAATGCCTTATCAATAATTTTCCAACTGCATCCATGCCTGCTTAATGGGGCCTGCTTAATGCCGTGCACACTTACTTCACATAAATCTCACCCCATCCATCACAAATCCAAGAGTGCAAAAAGTGTTCGGGAGAGGAAGGAATCATGGCGAAGATCAAGGAATCAATCGAAGATCAATCTGCGATCAGGGCATTTATGAACGTTTTATATCTGATAATGGGGTTCGGGATAGGCGCTGAACGAGCACAGACCGATGCACCTTAATTGATGCAGAAACTTCGGATGTTTTTCGGGTACTTCACCGACAAGTATTCCTTCATTGTGCAGGATTTCAATTGGGATGCCCTTAGTGCACAATTCGGTTCATTGCTGCACATCGGAAGAGCAAGTTCACCGCATGCTACCAAAATGTTTGCTTTATTCCTGATGCTACACAGCGCAATGCTAATACTATATACTCGTTTTTTATATCGTCTCCTCCAACCTGATCTGAAAAGTCGTATTCCAAGTCCAACTAAATTCCACCACTTCTCTGATGGATGTACCGCGCAATATCAGAACAGGTTGTGATAACTTTGCGATTCCGTGCGACTGGCCTTTTTTTCCAAGTTCTACGAGAAGAGTGCATGCAGACTTGTGAGAGGAACCTCTAAGCATGCGGTTGTAAGAGAAAGCTGGAGACATACTTGTTTTGTCCTTAGCAGTGGTGAAGTGCCATCCGCTAGCTTATAAAAAGGAGATGCTGATAGCAACTTACGCAGGCGACGACCTGACGAATTAATTTTTCACTTGTATTTTAGTTTTTCTCAATTTACAGGATAATTCAGTCGCAGAAGTGACTGAAAAATGAAATTCCGGTTGTCTAAGGCGCTTAATGTCAAAGAAAGGATATCCTTGAACATGTTTTCACCTGTTGGTATGCTCAATGTGTCAGCCAGCTGTTTGTCAGGAATGCCTGGACGGCAGGTGCGAACCACCAATAATAAAGATGACTGGGACACACCTTGATCTGATACTATTTCGGCTCGAGGAAAATGCAGGAAGCATGCTTATTACTTGGATGCTACAGGCTTTCGTTGCAACCGCATTTATACACTTGAAGTTCCTGCTGATTTCCAATGACCAGCTTGTCACTTTTAGGAGCTATCCTGGCTAGTGTAAGCGCAATCGTATTACAAGTCTGATGGGCAGCTGAACGAAGACAGATGTGGGGTAAAACAACACGTTTTCCAGAATCGAGAGATGAACATGTCATGTGAGGTGGATGAGCAAGGACGTTGATTTCTGATGACCGTTGAAGGGCCAATACATGGGTTCAATTGAGAGGGGACACCGCACAGGATCCAATGTTAAAGCTTAAAATTATTTCAGGGACCCCCTCAAAACAATACAAATCGACACTTGTGCGGCTGAGTACATCATATTTATGGGAACACGGTCTTCGCTCCCTTGCCTGAACTGCATCGCATAGTAAGCCAATTACAAAACTGCACGGCGTGTGCATTTACTCAACCAGAACAGCTTGTATCATGAGCTAAGATTTGTATGTGCGAGAGCCGTGACGGCGTTAGCAGCAGCGGAGCAGAGCGGCGGCAGCGACAGTACAGGCGATAGCGGCAACAGAGCCAAAGGTGGTAGTAGCAGCTGCAGCGGTGGCGGCGGCAGCGACAGTACAGGCGATAGCGGCAACAGAGCCAAAGGTGGTAGTAGCAGCTGCAGCGGTGGCGGCGGCAGCGGCAGTACAGGTGGTAGCGGCAACAGAGCCAAAGGTGGTAGTGGCAGCTGCAGCGGTGGCGGCGGCAGCCGACTGCAGCGCTGACAGTGATTCTCTGCCCTGAAAGTGATATGGATTAGCAAAAACCCATGTTCTTTAGTTTTCTCATTTGCTAGACAATTGGTTTATCTTTATTTCTAAGTATTCAAATATGTCAGCTTCAATTGGCCAGGGGCCACGAAATGTCACGAAATGAAATGTCACAAGGTCATTTTCTCACAATAACATATTTTCAGTCGATACTATCACACATGTATTCCTTGGACTTCTGCGATCTAAAAAATGTATCGGAAAGTTAATTGATGGCTCACGGTGTATGAGATACGGACCGTGGAAGAGAACCACTTTTCGTGACCTTTCAGAATTTCCCGATGGTATAACACGAAAACCGTTGGTCGGATCGGCCTAAAAATTACACAATCGGATTTGCAGCACTTGGTTACTATTAAAGCCAATTTTCATCAAAATCTGAGAGATAATAGTGCCCCGTGGCCCGCGGTCCCGTGCCGCGTGCCCCGTGGTCTGTGATCCCGTGCCCAGCGGTCCGTGGTCCCGTGGTCCCATGCCCCGTGGCCTGTGGTCCATGGTCCCGTGACGCGTACCCCGTGGTCCCGTGGTCCCATGCCCCGTGCCCCGTGGTCCCAGCCTTTGCACTTCGGCCGGCTGAAGAGAATCAGCGTCATCGCCCGCCCAGTCGCCAAGCTGGCAGAACAACAGCGTCTCTCTCCAACCTCCGGACATGGAGCACGAACAGCCGGACAGATGAAACTCGCCACGTCCACTCATGGCCGGCCACATCATGCTGTGCATGCCTTCACTTGTGCACTAATATTCTGCTGTGGTCGACATGGTACATGGTACAAGTTTGTACTAAGCATATTGCCACGGGTGGGGCCATATTTTTGACAATGCAGGGCAATTACCAACTTCTATTACACATTCCAAACTTAAAAATCCAAATGTCATGCCTAACATCCAGGGCATGTCCAGGAATTTTGATTCGTTGAGGGAGGCACTCGTCTGAAGGGGTATCATTTCTCTGAACGGGCACCACTCATCGGTACAATTTTGAGGTGGGGGTGCATTCGAGTGTCTCTCCGTGGGCGTCTTTTTCCAGTTAGAGGGGCGCCGCCTTTCCATGGGGCCATGTCCCATGCGCACTCCCCCTTGGTCCTGCTAGCAACGACATTCGAACGGATACTTGGAAACAAAAAGCCACGACCAGACACATCTCACATAGAACACCAGCATACTAGCACGGTATGGCGGCCAGAAGCGACTGTCTACGCTAAAAACTGTATACATACGAGACACATCCCCCATTATCTACGTACACAGCTAACATTACGACAAACCTGTAGCCGCAGGGTAAGCATATGGGAGGCGGTCCACTGTGCTTGTGCATAGCGTGATATGCTTGTGTTGTGTACATGCGTGCGTCAGCTTTGAATGCTGGTCTGACAGTGAAAGCGTCAAGAAATGTGACACACGCTTTTTTGTTCAGATTCAGCACTGTAATTTGAACACATTGTGTGCCGCGCAGTGTAGTGATGCAATGTCTATTGTCTTGACAATGGTGCGTGGAGGCGCAATGCCGACCACGCATATATGGATAGCGTTGGCAACATTTTACATAGACATGCCGACATGAAGACCGACGAATAATCCGAAATATCGGAACGATCCAGAAAAGGGTCAACGTTGCAGAGCCCGCTGTTGTTTATAGTAAGCAATAAATATATTAGGATGCGGTTGCAGTGGTTGCACATTTACTTCAGGGATGGACGATCCATGAAGGGATGAAGGGACGATCCGTGAAGGGAAATCTTGGGAAATTCCAGCCTCAATGCTTTGTTATCGAAGTCAGCTTCGCAAATGCGCATGCTGAAGAACAGATGCAACCACGTCTCTCCTCATTGAGGTGTCTTGAAAAATATTCCTGCCTGTATGTGAAACTCCAGTCAAGGAGACCAGCGAGTGGGAAGAACGCCAAACTAAACTAAAAACTCCAGCGTTTTGAGCTTTGGCCTCTTCATTCTGAACAGCTTGCATCTTGACTAAGCGTTCTTCAATAGTTCGACTTTGCCATCGTCAAGAATACCAGTTTAGCATGTGCTGCAGTGTTTGCATTCGATTGCACGACTTGTCGACACAGACGTGAGTATGTGGCAATGCCCGGGCGCGGTGCCGGACCGAATTTCGGTTGGCAGTGGCCGCGACGGGAGACTGTTTGTATTTCCTGGGAGGTGTTGGCCGTACCTGTGGCTGTGCTGCTGGCACTGCTGTCTGGGCGGGCCGACCCATGTTTATGTTGGTTGGTTATTGGTTTTACGACACGTCGACCGTTGAGTCATGTAGCGTCGCCAATCTCTCACGCCGATTGGTCGCGGGCGAAGAGTAGCGACAGGTGAGACTCGAACCCACAACCTTTCGATTGTGAGACGAGCATCTTACCCCTAGACCACTCGTCCCCCCTCCCCATGTTTATGTCTGACGCGCGGTATTTATGGCTCATGCGGCGTGGCGTACCAACAGTAGAAATTGTAAGCGTTGTAAGCAGGAAAGCCTGAGCTGAACAAGATCGGCATTATTCCGGATGCCTTCGTGCCTGTGGTCTAGTTCCAGGTAGCATAAACACGGCAACACCACGTTCTCTCTACTGCGTAGGGACACAGACATTCTTCCGCGGATGAACACACGGAAGAGATTATATTTATGCGATTCCTCCCAAGACAGTCTCCCGATTCGGAACAGACGTCTGATCAGCCACAAGCGAAATCGAGTATTGGGGTGTTGCAGATAGACAACGCAACCGCTACGACAGCCGTGATCACTGCGGCGTATTGCACGGCAGAAGTGATGCCGGTGTCTGAGCGTAATGCAAACCAGGTGTAGGATGTCACGATGGGTGTCTCGTGTCGCTGGGGTTCCTCGTCCAGACAGCATACTGACCTTTGATAGCTGAGCTGCCTCGTCCAGACAGCATACTTACCTCTGGTAGTCATGACGGTCGAACATTCTGTGCACCTGGCCATGATGGTGGAAGACTTCTCTTATTAATGTAATGAAGACATGGCATGCAATTTACCTGCCGATATTTCTGATTTCATATGAGCATTGGTGAAACCAAACCCTGCCGCTTAATAGCACATAGAGCATCTTAGAGTCCGTAGTTCAATAGTGTTTACGACTTCTCAAACCCTTCAGCCATATGAAATCATGTGGTTCTGGCTCACAAGTAAGCCGGGTGCGATTGTATGAGAAACACTTGAGCTTCTTCAACCACTGCACATCGACATCAGGACGTCCTCTTACGCCTGATTTTCCCCCGACCTGAGTCTCACTATGTCGAACGCTCGTGCTGTTAAACTTTAATATGTGAATCAAGTTAAGCTGGAAGAGTGTATTCACATTTTGTTGTTCAACCAGAACGTCTCGCACTCTGAAAATTGCGACATTCCCTCGCTAGAAAGGTTAATTGAAGCTACATGAATTGGATTTCGGTGAGCATTTACGTAGTACCGACTGACTGGAATAGTAGTGGTCTGGAGCAATCTCACTGAGCCGTACAGTTCAACATGACGAGATAATATCCTGCGGTTGGTCGAGGTAATACAGTTACGGCTGTCTTGATTATCCTCGTATCCACATTTCGTTGTCATTAACAGCTGAATCACTACTTGACGACTGTGGGATTGGAAGGGGTAATTATTTCGACATTTTCCACAAATGGTGCTCACTCAGGATAGCTGCTGTCAGTTGAATGCTCTTGGGCACGTGCATCTTCTGCCATCACGACGACATGAGTGCACGGACGTTGATTGGGCAGTTCCCAAGCATTTGAAGGTCGAAGCTATCGCGTTTCCTGTTATAAGCTGGAAACTTTTAGGAAGCAAAGCTTCCTCGAGAGAGGATCTGCTTCCAAGAAAAGATGGGATGCACCCTGGTTCGCCTCCATATTTTCCTTTGCGTATACCGGATAACTGTTGTCTCCTGATGTTGCCACCAGGATGTCTGTCGTATCCTAATGTTGTTGCCAAATGTTGTCCCCTTCTCCCCAAATGTTGTCCCCTGTAATTACGCGGTCACACATAGCCTCTATGAGTTGGTGCTGATACTCGCACCTGGGTCTAGGCATGGGGAGTCTGGAGGCCGCTACACGGGATAGTGGACGGTGTGGAGTCTGGAGACCGCCACACGGGATAGTGGACGGTGTGGAGTCTGGAGGCCGCTACACGGGATAGTGGACGGTGTGGAGTCTGGAGGCCACTACACGGGATAGTGGGACGGTGTGGAGTCTGGAGACCGCCACACGGGATAGTGGGACGCTGTGGAGTCTGGAGGCCACCAAACGGGATAGTGGGATGGTGTGGAGTCTGGAGGCCGCTACACGGGATAGTGGACGGTGTGGAATCTGGAGGCCACTACACGGGATAGTGGACGGTGTGGAGTCTGGAGGCCACTACACGGGATAGTGGACGGTGTGGAGTCTTTAGGCCACTACACGGGATAGTGGGACGGTGTGGAGTCTGGAGGCCACTACCCGGGATAGTGGACGGTGGGGAGTCTGGAGGCCACTACACGGGATAGTGGACGGTGTGGAGTCTGGAGGCCACTACACGGGATAGTGGACGGTGTGGAGTCTGGAGACCGCCACACGGGATAGTGGGACGGTGTGGAGTCTGGAGGCCACTACACGGGATAGTGGGACGGTGTGGAGTCTGGAGGCCACTACACGGGATAGTGGACGGTGTGGAGTCTGGAGACCGCCACACGGGATAGTGGGACGGTGTGGAGTCTGGAGACCGTCACACGGGATAGTGGACGGTGTGGAGTCTGGAGGCCACTACACGGGATAGTGGACGGTGTGGAGTCTGGAGACCGTCACACAGGATAGTGGACGGTGTGGAGTCTGGTGGCCACCACACGGGATAGTGGACGGTGTGGAGTCTGGACACCGTCACACGGGATAGTGGACGGTGTGGAGTCTGGAGGCCACTACATGGGATAGTGGACGGTGTGGAGTCTGGAGGCCACTACACGAGATAGTGGGACGGTGTGGAGTCTGGAGACCGCCACACGGGATAGTGGGACGGTGTGGAGTCTGGAGACCGTCACACGGGATAGTGGAACGGTGTGGAGTCTGGAGGCCACTACACGGGATAGTGGACGGTGTGGAGTCTGGAGGCCACTACACGGGATAGTGGGACGGTGTGGAGTCTGGAGGCCACTACACGGGATAGTGGGACGGTGTGGAGTCTGGAGACCACCACACGGGATAGTGGACGGTGTGGAGTCTGGAGGCCACTACACGGGATAGTGGACGGTATGGAGTCTGGAGGCCATTATACGGGATAGTGGGACGGTGTGGAGTCTGGAGACCGCCACACGGGATAGTGGGACGCTGTGGAGTCTGGAGGCCACCAAACGGGATAGTGGGACGGTGTGGAGTCTGGAGGCCACCACACGGGATAGTGGACGGTGTGGAGTCTGGAGGCCTCTACACGGGATAGTGGACGGTGTGGAGTCTGGAGACCGTCACACGGGATAGTGGACGGTGTGGAGTCTGGAGACCGTCACACGGGATAGTGGGACGGTGTGGAGTCTGGAGGCCACTACACGGGATATTGGGACGGTGTGGAGTCTGGGGATCGCCACACGGGATAGTGGACGGTGTGGAGTCTGGAGGCCACTACACGGGATAGTGGACGGTGTGGAGTCTGGAGGCCACTACACGGGACAGTGGACGGTGTGGAGTCTGGAGACCGCCACACGGGATAGTGGGACGGTGTGGAGTCTGGAGGCCGCTACACGGGATAGTGGACGGTGTGGAGTCTGGAGGCCGTCACACGGGATAGTGGGCGGTGTGGAGTCTGGAGACCGTCACACGGGATAGTGGGACGGTGTGGAGTCTGGAGGCCACTACACGGGATATTGGGACGGTGTGGAGTCTGGGGATCGCCACACGGGATAGTGGACGGTGTGTAGTCTGGAGGCCACTACACGGGATAGTGGACGGTGTGGAGTCTGGAGGCCACTACACGGGATAGTGGACGGTGTGGAGTCTGGAGACCGCCACACGGGATAGTGGACGGTGTGGAGTCTGGAGGCCGCTACACGGGATAGTGGACGGTGTGGAGTCTGGAGGCCACTACACGGGATAGTGGACGGTGTGAAGTCTGGAGGCCACCACACGGGATAGTGGACGGTGTGGAGTCTGGAGGCCACTACACGGGATAGTGGACGGTGTGGAGTCTGGAGGCCACCACACGGGATAGTGGACGGTGTGGAGTCTGGAGGCCACTACACGGGATAGTGGACGGTGTGGAGTCTGGAGACCGTCACACGGGATAGTGGGACGGTGTGGAGTCTGGAGGCCACTACACGGGATAGTGGGACGGTGTGGAGTCTGGAGGCCACTACACGGGATACTAGACGGTGTGGAGTCTGGAGACCGCCACACGGGATAGTGGGACGGTGTGGAGTCTGGAGACCGCCACACGGGATAGTGGACGGTGTGGAGTCTGGAGGCCACTACACGGGATAGTGGACGGTGTGGAGTCTGGAGGCCACTACACGAGATAGTGGGACGGTGTGGAGTCTGGAGGCCACTACACGAGATAGTGGGACGGTGTGGAGTCTGGAGGCCACTACACGGGATAGTGGGACGGCGTGGAGTCTGGAGACCGCCACACGGGATAGTGGGACGGTGTGGAGCCTGGAGGCCACTACACGGGATAGTGGACGGTGTGGAGTCTGGAGGCCACTACACGGGATAGTGGACGGTGTGGAGTCTGGAGACCGCCACACGGGATAGTGGACGGTGTGGAGTCTGGAGGCCGCTACACGGGATAGTGGACGGTGTGGAGTCTGGAGGCCACCACACGGGATAGTGGACGGTGTGGAGTCTGGAGGCCACTACACGGGATAGTGGACGGTGTGGAGTCTGGAGGCCACTACACGGGATAGTGGACGGTGTGGAGTCTGGAGGCCACTACACGGGATACTAGACGGTGTGGAGTCTGGAGACCGCCACACGGGATAGTGGGACGGTGTGGAGTCTGGAGGCCGCTACACGGGATAGTGGACGGTGTGGAGTCTGGAGGCCACTACACGGGATAGTGGACGGTGTGGAGTCTGGAGGCCACTACACGAGATAGTGGGACGGTGTGGAGTCTGGAGGCCACTACACGAGATAGTGGGACGGTGTGGAGTCTGGAGGCCACTACACAGGATAGTGGGACGGCGTGGAGTCTGGAGACCGCCACACGGGATAGTGGGACGGTGTGGAGCCTGGAGGCCACTACACGGGATAGTGGACGGTGTGGAGTCTGGAGGCCACTACACGGGATAGTGGACGGTGTGGAGTCTGGAGACCGTCACACGGGATAGTGGACGGTGTGGAGTCTGGAGGCCGCTACACGGGATAGTGGACGGTGTGGAGTCTGGAGGCCACTACACGGGATAGTGGACGGTGTGGAGTCTGGAGGCCACCACACGGAATAGTGGACGGTGTGGAGTCTGGAGGCCACTACACGGGATAGTGGGACGGTGTGGAGTCTGGAGATTGGGTGCTTGTGATGAGCATGAGAATCATTCATGAATGTGGTAAACTCATTCAGTTCTTTTCACGGTTCATGATAACCTTCATTCCTCAAGGATTCCTTCACGGTTCATGATAACCTCCATTCCTCAAGGACCTTCACCCTCAACCTCCATGATAACCTCTCTTGCCCAATACGATCTTTTGGCGCTTATTATGGCTGCCATTCCCTGCAAACTTTGGCAGCTTCAGGAAAATTGTATGTGCTCATGTCCTAGTGAGATGAAATAAAACGCTCTGCCATTGTATTCGTTCTCGTGTTACTTCTGGCATCTTGGTCCTAATCTATCGGATATCGAGCCAAAAACAAACAAAAAATAACAACCAGGGATGTTCCTACTTTCGAGGCGTTAAACACGGAAGGTGCAAGTATGGGCTAATAACTATCCAGCTATCAGTATGATGCCTCACAATGACGGCCATTGCGGCTGTACGAGAGACGTCTCCAGCCCTCCCACACAACTACGCTCTTCTGCGTCCTGCGTGAGAACAGTCGGATTGTCCTTCGGACTTCGGAGTGAAGGACTGTCACAGTCCTTCACTGCCACTCTTCTGTACGCTCCTGTGCCTCTCACATCCACTCCCACTCTTCTGTACGCTCCTGCGTGGCTGATTTCCTCCACTCCCACCCTTCCATACTCTTCTGTGTTCCTCACCTTCACACTCCCACCCTTCTATGCGCTCCCGTGTGTCTCACCTCTCCCACTCCCACCCTTCTATGTTCTCCTGTGTATCTCACCTCTCCCACTCCCACCCTTCTATACTCCCTGTGTGTCTCACCTCTCCCACTCCCACCCTTCTATGCTATCATGTGTGTCTCACCTCTCCCACTCCCACCCTTCTATGCTCTCCTGTATGTCTCACCTCTCCCACTCCCACCCTTCCATGCTCTCCTGTGTGTCTCACCTCTTCCATTCCCACCCTTATATGCTCTCATGTGTGTCTCACCTCTCCAACTCCCACCATTCTATACTCTCCTGTGTGTCTCATCTCTCCCACTCCCACCCTTATATGTTCTCCTGTGTGCCTCACCTCCTCTCCCACTCCCACCCTTCTGTACGCTTCTGTGTGGTTCACTTCCTCTACTGGCACCCTGACGGCGCGCGCTTCCGCACTCGAAGTACACACAAAGGGCGGCCCACCGACCGGCTGAATTACGGCTGACCCAATTGTTGCCCTGCTCCGGCCTTCCCCCAGCGCCACCTGAGCTGGCCCTGTGCGGCGGGCCGAGCGGCCCGGGCTCGCACCGTGTTGTTAGCCATTCAGAGCCGGGATGCGATCAGAGGTGAACGAACGTTGGTCGTCTGCCCCTTGGCCCACTTTTTTTAGCGCGGCATTGTGTGACGGTGGGTGCTTCAGTGACGGCACCAACCAGCTGGTCCGGCCCGGTGGCCAGCGGTGGGCACCAGCCGAGACGACCGCCGGCGCTTTAAAGCCTTCCAGGGATGTAGCTGTGTAGGCTTTTTTGGAAGGGCTCTGCCCCCCCCCCCAATGTTGGCTGTTCACCAAATAATTCAAACTTTCAAGATGTGACCATTTGTGGCATGCCTCCCCCAATCCATTTAGGCCCGCCTATTGCCTTCATGTATTTTGCCCTCCCAACAATTATCAGAAAGCTACACCCATGACGGCTTCATGCGGAACGGTGCTCGCAGTTCAACTGGCGATATAACGGAGCCATAAATCATGCTTGAGCTGATCCAAGATGCATTGTTCATTGACATGTTAGGTAGAAGTCTCAACATACACTGCACTTCACCAAAACTCGTCACTGGGGCACGATGACACGGCGGCTCTCCACTTGCGATCAGGGACGTAGGAACGATTCCCATGTGGGAGGGAGTGGGGGGGGGGATACAGGGGGCCTCCATTCTGCGGTGGGGACCTTCTCCGACGCAAAGGCGTCCACTTTCAAGGACCTGCTAAGGGTCGTATAATAAATTTTCTTTTGGAGTAGACGGGCTGGAGGGTAGCGAGGTCAATAAATGTGGACATCCATGAAAAATGAAGCAAGTTACCGGTAACACTATAAGTTTTGGATAACTCTGGGGAGGTTAGATAAGAAGAAGGTGGATCGACGTGGGGTTAAAGTCAGCTCACTGAATCTGAACCGCCCACAAACCAGGATCCTGAACTGCTCTTCTGCCACCGTCCGTCGGTCAGGGGCTTTCTGTGTTGGCCAGGGGGCCTCCTGTAGCGGTCAGGGGGCCTCCGGGATTGGTTAGGGGCCTCCTGTGTCAGCTTGGGGGACTCCGGTGACAGTACTTGGTGACCAGGTATCGGCGGCTTACCGGTCGACGGCCGTCAAAACTGCGAGGTGACGTAAGAGAACAAGTCCAATCGTAAATACAATCCCTTGATGTGGGAGAGGCCTCGTGCGTTTGTCAACCAGGGGCGTGGCAAAGTGTAGTACTACTACATTTCGATAGTGACGTTTTGCTTGAGGTATCGTATGCCAAGAAGCGGCACTTGCTCGGATGCGTCGCACAGGGAATGCTCTCGGTTCAACACGTATGACTACCCTGGGACGGAGCGGATGTCCAAGTAGGTGAGGGAAAGCGCCGCGGTAGCTCATTTGGTTTGACTGCACGCCAATACTACCCAACTGGCAACTCACGCCGAGCCGAGCTGGCGCTTTTCCCACTGAAAGCCTCCTGGAACCCAAGCGCCCTTACAGGTCTGGGAGATAAATGGAGCCTTGGGGAAGGTCATTTCAAACCCTGGGGCACCCTTGCAAGTCTCGGGGCACCAATTAAGCATTGGTAGCGGACTTCCAAGCCTCAGGGCGATCTTAACCCTCGGGAGCACCCTTTCAATCCTTGGGAGCACCCAGTGGGAGATCCTAGTCGGGGGATGTCAAGCTGACCCCATCCTCCTTCCCACTTCTCACACTGCCGGGGCGGGGGAGGGGCAGAGCATTCTTCCGCCCTACGAGGGTTAACACGATTTACGTAATTAGGGCGAAAAAACCACCGGCGACGTTTACAGCATTATTCTAGCTCTGCGGTGCAGTCTGGGTGTATGGTGTGGATTTGTGGGTCACTTGGGTCGTGAGTTCGAATCACAGAGCATGCAAAACTTTGCTGAATCTGTATCAAACTGACATGGGTCTTGGTCAGATGCATCTGATGTGTTGTTTTACATGGAAGGAATTTATCTGATAAATATAAATACTGGTGCATAATTCCAATCCGTGGGGATCCGTGGATCCGTGGAGACAGGATTGGGGATTTGATATGCAAATTCCACACCTGCGACATTATACGTGAAATGCATCAACCTTCGGGAGTTGTTGATTGATCTCACTCACCCCACGCTTTGTTATCATTAGTCGCTCTGCTTGACTTCGCTTCTGAACAAATATGTCATATTTGTGGACATCCTTACATCCACATGAAACGCTCTACGAATGGGTGTACGGTATTTCAGGAGGCCCAATCCGTAATATATATATATATATATATATATATATCTATCCCCATGTGTTCCCCTTACGGTCGCCTCTGTCGTAGCACCGTGGGTTATTAATAACCAGGGAGGGGGTAGCTAATGGGACTATCCCCCCCCCCATCGTTCCAGCCGGGGCTCATTTTCAGTGTGTTTCGCGTTCCGAAAATGTTTCCATTGATCTCGGTGGGGAGGCTTGAGAGTTCTCGAGGAACGACTGGGAACGGGAACGGACCTGGGAGCTGGAGAGGCTCGCTGAAGGTGAAGGGACCCCTTGAGTCCCACCCCTCCTACCAAGGGGTGGGAGGTCCTACCTGAGTACCCCCCTCACCAGTACTTGCCATTTTGCACACGCGAACGAGCAGGGTCTTGGTGTGCCTCATTGCAGATTCAGAACGTCGTGTGATAGAACGATAAAATAACCTGTGTGCTGCACCCGATAGCCTTCCGCCATTGTCATTGAAAGCTCTGGGATAGGTTCAATCGAAGCCTAGAGGTTGTCACGTTGGACCCCTCTGGCTTGTTGAGAGATTTCCGGACTGGCTTTGAAACAAAAAATGATGTGACTACCACAGGGTCGTAAGATACAAATATAAGTGTCGTAGGATACAAATATCTCGGTTTGAAAAAAAATCGATGCACCCATTTCTTCAAGAAATATAGATTATATACTGAATTGTCCTTTTCTGACGGTAAGTTTGGATCCCTCAAAACGGACGTAGACATGCATAATAAGGGGCAGGCAATAAGCCTCATACCTCTGTTTTCAAATTTGAAATATATTAAAAAAATAATAGTCATTCATGTTTTATGTAAATGTCAGAAGTGTTCGCAACAAAAATGGGGATCTGCATGTATATATGTTGTTTGAAAAGCTAGATTTGGTATTCGCAACTGAGCCGTGGGTTAATGAAAGCATTTTTGGAGTAAGTAATATGAATTGACAGGTCATAGCATGCATGTTCATCAAAGGAAGTCAAGAATGGGAAGCGAGATACTCTTGTACGTTATGCAAGTAATGAATGGCATCCTGAAGATGACAGTATTCATAGTGAAGGAGTAGAATCCTTGTCGTTGTCATCCTGAAGAGTATAACAAGGTTAAGGATTGAGGAAATCCATAGGCCACCGGACCGGAATGAAAATACTGACAGGTTGATCCAGGAAGAGCAATTGACGGGTTTAGATGCTCATTGAACTTGGAGAATGTTAAAAGGTAAACTGCTTGAAGGTCTGGATAGGTTTATTTCAAATAGGCAAATTAGATTAAACAATGTTAAGCACCCTTCATGGCTGACCAAGGAAGTAAAGCATTTGCCAGTGTCAAAGAAGTATGCATTTAAGAAACCAAAAGATCTGAACTCTAAGCAAAACCTAGAAGCATATACAATAAACAGAAATAAAGCTAGGTGTGTTTGGGCATCTAAACGGCTGGCTGAACCTAAATTAGCTCGACAATGTTCAGCAGGCAATGCTTAGAGGTTCTTTAGCTTCTATAAATTTAAATCTTAAAAAAGTCAGTGTATGACCTGATATGATGACATGATATGATAATCAGGAGATGGATGGTGAAATAGTGGTTGATGATTGTGGCATAGTAGTCCTTAAGCAAGCAATTCTCGTCAGTCTTTACTAAAGAAAACTCAAGAACATTGAAAACCACTGACGGATATGCTATGACAGGCGATACGTTGGAAGAGCTTACAATAACTACAGAAGATGTAGAAAAACAGGTGCAGAAAATAAAACCTAATAAAGCTGCTGGACCCGACAATATATATGCTAGGATCTTAGTAGAGTGTACTGAGGTTTCAGCGGCTCCCCTAGGTATCATTTTCAGGTGGTCTGTTGAGTATTCTAAAGCACCTGGAGATTGGCGAAATGCAAATCTAGACCAATTTTCAAACAGGGAAGCATAAAGTGTATAAAAAAAACTACATGTCAGTAAATTTAACCTCACTAGTTTGCAAGGTACTATAAAAAAACGATCAAGGATAATGTTGAGACTCATCTTGAATGGAACCACCTTTTAAGGGATACACAGCATGGTTTTCGATCTAGATCTGGCTTAACTAACCTACTGGAGTCCATGGTGTCCGTAAATTAAGAAGTAGTTAATCAAAACAGGATAAATGTTGTGTGCTTAGACGCTACCATCTGTCAACTGGCGGGCGCGGTGTGTGGTGTGGTCCGGTCCGGAGCGGTGTGTGGTGTGGTCCGGTCCGGCTCCAGCCGCCACTGCCGGCGCGGTGTGTGGTGTGGTCCGGTCCGGCTCCAGCCGCCACTGCCGGCGCGGTGTGTGGTGTGGTCCGGTCCGGCGCGGTGTGTGGTGTGGTCTGGTCCGGCTCCAGCCGCCACTGCCGGCGCGGTGTGTGGTGTGGTCCGGTCCGGCTCCAGCCGCCACTGCCGGCGCGGTGTGTGGTGTGGTCCGGTCCGGCTCCAGCCGCCACTGCCGGCGCAGTGTGTGGTGTGGTCTGGTCCGGCTCCAGCCGCCACTGCCGGCGCGGTGTGTGGTGTGGTCCGGTCCGGAGCGGTGTGTGGTGTGCTCCGGTCCGGCGCGGTGTGTGGTGTGGTCTGGTCCGGCTCCAGCCGCCACTGCCGGCGCGGTGTGTGGTGTGGTCCGGTCCGGCTCCAGCCGCCACTGCCGGCGCGTTGTGTGGTGTGGTCCGGTCCGGCTCCAGCCGCCACTGCCGGCGCGGTGTGTGGTGTGGTCCGGCTCGGCTCCAGCCGCCACTGCCGGCGCGGTGTGTGGTGTGGTCCGGTCCGGCTCCAGCCGCCACTGCCGGCGCGGTGTGTGGTGTGGTCCGGCTAGGCTCCAGCCGCCACTGCCGGCGCGGTGTGTGGTGTGGTCCGGTCCGGTTCCAGCCGCCACTGCCGGCGCGGTGTGGTGTGGTCCGGTCCGGCTCCAGCCGCCACTGCCGGCGCGGTGTGTGGTGTGGTCCGGCTAGGCTCCAGCCGCCACTGCCGTCGCGGTGTGTGGTGTGGTCCGGTCCGGTTCCAGCCGCCACTGCCGGCGCGGTGTGTGGTGTGGTCCGGTCCGGCTCCAGGCGCCACTGCCGGCGCGGTGTGTGGTGTGGTCCGGTCCGGCTCCAGCCGCCACTGCCGGCGCGGTGTGTGGTGTGGTCCGGCCCGGCGCGGTGTGTGGTGTGGTCCGGTCCGGCTCCAGCCGCCACTGCCGGCGCGGTGTGTGGTGTGGTCCGGTCCGGCTCCAGGCGCCACTGCCGGCGCGGTGTGTGGTGTGGTCCGGTCCGGCTCCAGCCGCCACTGCCGGCGCGGTGTGTGGTGTAGTCCGGTCCGGCTCCAGCCGCCACTGCCGGCGCGGTGTGTGGTGTGGTCCGGTCCGGCTCCAGCCGCCACTGCCGGCGCGGTGTGTGGTGTGGTCCGGTCCGGCTCCAGCCGCCACTGCCGGCGCGGTGTGTGGTGTGGTCCGGTCCGGCTCCAGCCGCCACTGCCGGCGCGGTGTGTGGTGTGGTCCGGTCCGGCTCCAGCCGCCACTGCCGGCGCGGTGTGTGGTGTGGTCCGGTCCGGCTCCAGCCGCCACTGCCGGCGCGGTGTGTGGTGTGGTCCGGTCCGGCTCCAGCCGCCACTGCCGGTGCGGTGTGTGTGTGGTCCGGTCCGGCGCGGTGTGTGATGTGGTCTGGTCCGGCTCCAGCCGCCACTGCCGGCGCGGTGTGTGGTGTGGTCCGGTCCGGCTCCAGCCGCCACTGCCGGCGCGGTGTGTGGTGTGGTCCGGTCCGGCGCGGTGTGTGATGTGGTCTGGTCCGGCTCCAGCCGCCACTGTCGGCGCGGTGTGTGGTGTGGTCTGGTCCGGCGCGGTGTGTGGTGTGGTCTGGTCCGGCTCCAGCCGCCACTGCCGGCGCGGTGTGTGGTGTGGTCCGGTCCGGCTCCAGCCGCCACTGCCGGAGCGGTGTGTGGTGTGGTCCGGTCCGGCTCCACCCGCCACTGCCGGAGCGGTGTGTGGTGTGGTCTGGTCCGGCTCCAGCCGCCACTGCCCGCCCGCTCGGCCACGTGGCCAAGGCCGCCGGCCGGCCGCTCACCGGCCCAGCAGCGTCGGGCCAGTCCCAGCCAAACGCAGCGCCGTCAGAGCCGTCGATTCAAGTGGCCCGCTCGTGTGCGGGGGCGGTTTTTGCCGGCTCGACCGTGACCCCCCCCCCCCACCGTCCTGAGAGTGAGGCGCGACCCGACGCCACCGCCTGCTCTGCTCCTTCTGGATGGCATGTGCGGGGGTGTTTTTGCATCGTGTTGGGCATCGGCGACGCACTCGCTGACGCCGAGATCGCGCTGTAGAGATACAGCGGCGTTGACTCCGCCACAACCGGCCCGGCGGAGGGTAATACCCTCATTATAATGTCATTGGCGACTCGTTACTTCGAAACCGTCTGACAGCAGATGTCCATAATATAGAGCTAAATTTTTACTTGCGGTAAAATGTAAAGCGAAATAATTGGCGATATGTCCAGTAGCGAGTGTAATGCGTTCTGATTTTCCACAACCCTGCAACTGGTAGTCAGTGTTTTTGGTGCATTCGACGTTCCAGATCTAATTTTCCACAGCCTTCCAGTTGGGAGTCGATGATACAATGATTCTGGCCGCGTTCGACGGTCCAGACAAATTGCGAGCACGAGATCACTTGATCCGGTCGATTAGCCGAGTGGGGCAGCGGGGCAGCAGGTAGGAGGGAGCAGGTAGGAGGTAGCAGGTAGGAGGGAGCAGGTAGGAGGCAGCAGGTAGGAGGGAGCAGGACACATGTTGTCGTGTGGGGCAGCGGGGCAGCAGGTAGGAGGGAGCAGGTAGGAGGTATCAGGTAGGAGGCAGCAGGTAGGAGGCAGCAGGTAGGAGGCAGCAGGTAGGAGGTAGCAGGTAGGAGGGAGCAGGACACATGTTGTCGTGTGGGGTAGCGGGGCAGCAGGTAGGAGGAAGCAGGTAGGAGGGAGCAGGTAGGAGGCAGCAGGTAGGAGGGAGCAGCGAGTGCCACAAAGGACTCCACTTTTAGCAAGCGCCGACCATTTACACTATGGTGCTGGAAATGAAAGATAAAAAATCGACTTTTAACTGGTTCTCCCTCCACATTTTGAATGCCCCTGCAACCATGTATCTGCGCTTCCGTCTTTGCCGCGCCCTCCTGCAAATGGAAGGCGGCAGAGCAGCGCAGCGGACTCGCAATTATGTGATATAGAAACGCAACTTGTACATTTAATGTCGCACCGACACACAGTGTGTTTCGCTTACCCTCCTTGTTGCCTATGATGTCATCCGGGGTCAATACGATGATTTCACGCCCCTGTCTGGTCTAGTTACTTAAGACTAACCGTAATCCTCAAGAGCGGCATTCGTAACAGGCAAATGTTACGTTCTACCTAATGAAGCAGGCCGTGTGGTGGGTGCAGAAGGACACGTCCACATTGTCGCGACTCTTCGTCCATTTCTGCACGGTATTGGGATATTCTAAATTTTACTTCACAATGCTTAAATCATTAGCGGCACCACCGATCCAAAACTGTGATGGACACAATAAACGTCTGTCCAGGCGGTGCCTAATGGTCTGGCGCTAAATCTCAAATATCTGGATGTGCCGTCTCTGACCTCTCCCACGGCGGAACTGCTAATTACGGGCGAGGACGAAGCTCACTCTCGTGTGCGTTATGCGGCGAAGGTTCACCTGAGCCACTCGGCCCGGCCTGGCACGACCCAACCCTATCGTCACGCATTTAAAACCTTAATAGCTTTCTGTTATGGCATTTCAAGTTGTAATTCCGTCACTCAGAATTCGACCTTTTCCTTTCATTTTTTTTTTATCTGGCGGCTTTCACCCCAATATTCCCTTTATGGTACGGACGTTTTTTTTTGGTAAAAAAGGTTTTACGGCGGAACGTAGCCGGAACCGGTCCACCTGCCACCGACTGCATGCCACAGCCAGCTGCTCGTCACGTGGTTGCGTAGTCATACCACGTGACCTGCGTTCCTCAAGGCTGGACGACTGCCCGGCTTGTATCAGTGCGATGGAGTGTGCCGCGCTCAGCTGGTGCATACGGCATAGGCTGAACTGTGAGACTCCACTATGCTAATTCGACAATTCGGTATTCTGGATTTGTGCTTGATGTGCGCTCATCATATTCGGCAGATGAGCCCGATTTCTCAGCAGCGTAGATATGCATACCCCGTGTCCAGCTGCCACCAGCTGCTTCCGGAGGTCGTGGGCGTGGCATGCGCCCGCTCATACCAGGACAGCAAGTGGCTCAGGTCAACACCTGGGAGATGAAGACAACACGTCGCCGCAGGTTTCCTCAGGTTTCACCAGCATGCCTCGAAGGTGGAGTTGTTCGATCGAGCGACACATGTGGAGTATGATAGCTGTGACGTACAGGTGGTTGACCTTCGCCAGACTACAGGGACTGCCGTCGCTCCCATCGCCTCTGTCGCTCCTGCCGCCGCTGTCGCTCCCGCCGCCGCTGTCGCTCCTGCCGCCGCTGTCGCTCCCGTCACCGCTGTCGCTCCCGCCGCCGCTGTCGCTCCCGTCACCGCTGTCGCTCCCGCCGCCGCTGTCGCTCCCGCCGCCGCTGTCGCTCCCATCACCTCTGTCGCTCCTGCCGCCGCTGTCGCTCCCGTCACCGCTGTCGCTCCCGCCGCCGCTGTCGCTCACATCACCTCTGTCGCTCCCGTCACCGCTGTCGCTCCCGCCGCCGCTATCGCTCACATCACCTCTGTCGCTCCCGTCACCGCTGTCGCTCCTGCCGCCGCTGTCGCTCCCGTCACCGCTGTCGCTCCCGTCACCGCTGTTGCTCACATCACCTCTGTCGCTCCCGTCACCGCTGTCGCTCCCGCCACCTCTGTCGCTCCCGTCACCTCTGTCGCTCCCGTCACCTCTGCCGCTCCCGTCATCGCTGTCGCTCCCGTCACCGTAGTCGTTCCCGCCACGGGTGAGGCTCATAAAATCTACTTTCAGAAAATATATTTTCAGAAGATCTACGTTCAGGAGATCTATTTTCAGAAGATCTACTTTCAGAAGATCTATGTTCACAAGATCTACTCGAAGACGAAAGTGTTCACAAGATCTACTCCCAGGACTAAATTGTTCAAAAGATCTACTCGAAGACGAAAGTGTTCACAAGATCTACTAATACTTGGAGATGTTCACAAGATCTACTCCCAGGTCTGAATGTTCAGAAGATCTACAAATTGACCTCAAGTGTTCAGAAGATCTACTCCCCAATGCAAATGTTCAGAAGATCTACTGATAACTCGAAATGTTCACAAGATCTACTCCCAGACCTGAATTGTTCAGAAGATCTACTCGAAGACGAAAGTGTTCACAAGATCTACTCCCAGGTTGGAATGTTCAGAAGATCTACAAATAGGCCTCAAGTGTTCAGAAGATCTACTACTGGAAATATTCAGAAGATCTACTGCTGGAAGTGTTCAGAAGATCTACTCGGAAGATGGAAGTGTTCACAAGATCTACTCTCGGGACTAAATGTTCAGAAGATCTACTCTTGGCCCAGAATGTTCTAACCTAACCTAACCTAACCTAACCTAACCAAACCAAACCTAACCTAACCTAACCAAACAAACCTAACCAAACCAAACCTAACCTAACCTAACCTAACCCAACCTAACCCAACCTAACCCAACCTAACCTAACCTAACCTAACCTAACCTAACCCAACCTAACCTAACCCAACCTAACCTAACCTAACCTAACCTAACCTAACCTAACCTAACCTAGAGAGTAGATCTTTTGAACATTCCGGGCCAAGAGTAGATCTTCTGAACATCCAGTCCCGAGAGTAGATCTTGTGAACACTTCCATCCTCCGAGTAGATCTTCTGAACATTTCCAGTAGTAGATCTTCTGAACATTTCCAGCAGTAGATCTTCTGAACAACTGAGGCCTATTTGTAGATCTTCTGAACATTTCGACCTGAGAGTAAATCTTGTGAACATCTCCAAGTATTAGTAGATCTTGTGAACACTTTCGTCTTCGAATAGGTCTTCTGAACAATCCAGTCCCGAGAGTAGATCTTGTGAACAATCCAGTCCCGAGAGTAGATCTTGTGTGGTGATGAGCGATTAATCGTTCGATTAATACATCTTGTAAACATTTCCCTCCTCCGAGTAGATCTTCTGAACACTTCCAGCTATCGGTAGATCTTCTGAACATTTCAAGCTGTCAGTAGATCTTCTGCACATTTGCATTGGGGAGTAGATTTTCTGAACATTTGAGGCCTATTTGTAGATCTTCTGAACATTCAGAATTGGGAGTAGATCTTCTGAACATTCAGACCCGAGAGTAGATCTTGTGAAAATAGATCCTCTGAAAGTAGATCTTGTGAAAATAGATCTTCTGAAAGTAGATCTTATGAACGTAGATCTTCTGAAAATAGATCTTATGAGCTTCCCCCCCCCCGCCACCACCCCGCCGGCGCAGTTGCTCCGGCCGCTGATGACGCCGATTCAGATTTCAACCGTTTCGTATGTTCTCGCGGGGACGAAAAATGTTCCATTCTGCGTGACGTCAAGTAAAATCTTTTCTCGGTGCATTCGGAGCAAGTTAATATTTTTGTTTACAATCACGATGGATTGTCGATAATAACTGCGCTGGAAGGACACATTACACAATTAGACAATTACAAAATTAGAGCATAATTACGAGAAGAAATAGACTACTATCCTCTCCTGTATATTGAGTGAACAAATTTCATTATCTAATCCCTAATTTCACTGCTGATTTTCCGCTCTAAGGCCCAAACCCACTTTGAGATGCCGCCTTCTATAACGAGTCCGCCATGCTCTGTAGCCTGCCCAGTCAGACGGAAAAATATGGCACATTCGACGAGATCTAGGGCACTGTATAACCAACACAGTCGACGCGCCCATAAGCCCAAATAACCACCAAACATTCGACGAGAACTCGTCGTTGCAGGGCGGGCAGCCACTGCCAGTGATGAGGCGGTTGGTGGTCATTCTGCTTTAGAGCTTTACGCTCAGATGTCGACTTTCGTAACGTGCAATACACGGGTAGTCAGTCCCCTGTTTCCAGTGTTCATTTTGCGCCACCTAGGTTTGTCAGATTGTTTTATCCTAGCTCACTACAATCAAGGCATTCATGATTGACATGTACCCAGAAATGTCATCATGTTTGCTTCTCACGTAATCACTTGTGTCTAATTTCGACCAAGTACGGGAAAAAGATCCTATGCATTTGACCCGGATTCTGTATGATATCACATCAATTTTATTTCGTCGGGATCGCTGCGAACACCAAAGCGCGCAGAATAGCTTGGGTTTGACGTCATCTGTGACATAGACAGCACAGAATCTTTGTCTTCTGGGTCGTTGCGAAAATACTCGAAGTAGTGGACGCCATCGCTATAGGATATATGTGGGCAAAGACTGGTATGCGTCTTCCGACTGGAAACTACATGTGGGTAAAGACTGGTATGCCTCTTCTGACTGGCAACTACATGTGGGCAAAGACAAATACAGGTCGGATGTGCACTTCTTAAGGTTATGCGAGGATAAGGGACTTTTCTAGTTGATTTCAGGTTCATCTGGTAGTGCTACTTTTTACACTTTGCTGTGATTCAACTCTATTGTGATGCCAACAAACCGACAGACAGGTCGTCAGTCCAACTAACGAACCGTCCAACATATTCATATATCGATGCATAGCCCAGTGGACCGGCCGACCGGAACATGATTATCAGACCAACGAACCAACACAGACAGATACACCAACAGCATACCGACAGACCACAAACCAGCAGACAGACGAACATATAGACGGCAAATGGGCTCCTTTCTCGAGACATTCATCTGGTGACTGGGTCTCACTAACGACCACATACACACATACACATACACACAGAGGGGACGAGTGGTCTAGGGGTAAGATGCTCGTCTCACAATCCAAAGGTTGTGGGTTCGAGTCTCACCTGTCGCTACTCTTCGCCCGCGACCAATCGGCGTGAGAGATTGGCGACGCTACATGACTCAACGGTCGACGTGTCGTAAAAACCAATAACCAACCAACCAACATACACACAGAAACACACATGCGCACACACGCGAAAGCACTCACACACACCCATCGCTTCTCTCTTCTGCGCACCCGTCTCGTCCACTTGGTCACACTAACAACACGCGCCTTCATGCACGATGGTAGGCAGGTGCAATGCAAACGTTTTTTTATGAACACAGGTTGGGTGACGATATGTTTTTTCTCGGCTGCGTGTTGTAAGCGCGGCCCGTTCGAGCTTAGGAACGTTATATTTTTCAGGCACAAGGCTTAGTAGCCCACGGTTGAGGCAGCCACAACACGCGTGATCGTCATGGTCGTCGATCGACGAACATGATGTACATACACACATACGAGTCATTCTGACCGAGTTTGGCTACCACCGGCCTGCGTATCCCCCCCTCCCCCGATGGTGGCCCCCGATTGTGGCCGCCGGGTGTACGGCCCCCGATGGTGGCCCCCCGATGGTGTACGGCCCGACTAACACTGCCAGCTGGCACCAACGCCTCGGCTGTTTTATTATTGCTTACTGCTCACCTTTGTTTATGGTGACACGTCAAGCAATCCATTCCTCTAACACCTAACACCCATTCCGCTGTCGATACTTCCTTTGGAAATCCCTTCTCATAACCTGTACCCGCTTGAAAGATATTAGATCCGTTTGATGTTGTCACTTATTTACGTATTGTCGTGTTGTATGCAGCTCTGTGAGCACGTTTGTTTGTCATGGTCCATTTGATTCATGCCTTCTCGAAACTGAGCTGCTGTTATTGAAAGTGATTATTATATGACTATCATAATATACGCTGGACACATATCAGCATATTATCCGGAAAAAAACAACAACAATAGAACAGAATAGATGCTTTCTTACAGCATCTTGCATCACACACGTAAATGCTGCATTCAATATGATAAGTCTCCATACTCGGCCGGAGTCTGCATACCGACACATGCAGAGCGCACTTGTAAGAAACAATCATTGTAGAGGCGGGGTTACCAGTCAATGCATACACACACACACACACACACACACACACACACACACATACATACACACATATATATATATATATATATATATATATATATATATATATATATATATATATATATATATATATATATTATTCTTCATCTCTCACGATCCTATCCTGCGTTTAGGTGTTCATCACAGTCCTCAGTAGCCCTGTATAGCTTTTAGGGGAATCCGGCTCTGAGATGGACCCTGACTATTCCTCCTTCGCTCTCAAGGTGCCCTGCTGATCACTTAGTGGTGCCCTTCAAACCTGAGGACAATCTCAGTCCTCTCTGGTCCCATGCGCCCTGTTTACTTCTCAGAAGCCGTCATGTCCTCGTCTCTTCCTGAGCTGTTGAGGCCTAGACTAGTTGAGGCCAGCTGTTCCAGCCTAGAAGACCCTCTCCAGCTGGCATGAGCATTCCAGCTCTCAGACTTGCTCTATCTTGTCTTCACAACCATGGCCAGCTCTCGGGGTGGATCCCTTCGTGTTTCAGGAGCATTTTCCACACCATTTGGTATGAGCACTTTAATTTCCATCGGTTCTATATCTGCCTTGAGTGACCTTTGGAAGCCCCTGTGGGTGGTCGCCTGTAGGGCACACTCCGATCCGCCATGGGGTGTTCCCCTTCGTCCCTCCCTCGCCAACCTTTCCAAGCTGCGGTCAGGCCTGTACCATGCTTAAAGTTTGTGTACGCCTACACTGGTGGCAGCACTGACGTCTCATGTATGCAGTGCAGTCTGCACAACATGGTGCACGATGTATTTTGTCCATGACCTGTCGCCCCAGATGAGCACAGTTCCGTGCTGTTATGCTGGGGGTCACCGGGTCGCCAGCTCGCGGTCGTCCGAAGGGCCCGATGGCCCCTGTTGGGCAGGAGAGAGCGCGGTCCCTGGGCTCTTTCCTACCGTGACCAGATGCTGTGGCCGCCTCTGCCGCCATGACGAGACACCAGTGTCGTCTGGGAATTTTTCGGCGTTCCGGTTCAACGCGGATGAGGATATCGGCGCTTGTCCTGTTGAGGTGGCCCGAGAGGGCACGCGTCCCAATCTGATGGAGGGGGAATGACGAGGGGTGCTGCGACCGGTGTGGTGATGAATGGTCTCGTGGTGTGTGTGTATGTGTGTGTGTGTGTGTGTGTGTGTATGTGTTGTGTTTGGCCAGCCTGCTACCGTGTTGGTGATGTCGGCTGTTGCTGTGTGTTGTGATGAGTGTGTGGCTGTGTGAGGCTAAAAGGCTGAACAAGGTAGAGCAGGGAGAATTGAGTTGAGGATAGCAGGCGACAAAGGAATGGTAGAGTTGACTTGAAGGGAATCGGTGGGAAGCGTAATTGAATGATGTATTGCAGATAGACGAGTAGACAAGAGCAGAGCTGGGTTGAGTTGCTGGTCTTCAGTTGTAGAGTTGTTAGCAAGCCGTAGATAATGAAGTAGCAAAGAGTTGTCAGTCCGGACAGTGCCGGTTTGGGGTATGGGGCGTAGATGGTGGATAGAGCGGGTCATCGCCACAGGCTGCTTTAGCGTTTCAAAAACAAAATATACACTGGGTGGAACGTTCTTTTTTTTGGTTGTTTTCTGTTATGCTTCGTCTTTTTTGTTTATTTTCCTTTTGAACAGGTCTCGGTTTATTTCTGTTTTTTTTTCTTTTTTTAACGTATCTTATGTTTGTTTTGTTTTTCTGAATATTTCTATTCGTGTTTTCTTTTTCTTTTCTAATGTATCTTTTTCAGCTTTTGTTCTCCTTCCATTTTTTCTTTCGTGTACCACAGGTCATGAACAATTATTGTGGTACGGTGATGTGATGGTCTTCACTCACTCCGGCTGTGACACGCGTAACCATGCGCCTCGCACACATCTTGGCGACCCCCTGCTGGTCCGGTGTCCGGTGTCCGGTGTCCGGTGTCTGGTGCTGTCTGCCGCACTTCCACTCCGACAGCCTGGCCAACAAGAAGTTGTTTGTTGTTCGTTCGCTGAGTCCGGCCAGCCTGCCACTGCGAGGGGATGTGATATTTGTAGGGACGGCAGTGGATGAACGAGTAGCTCTGAAAGGCGTAGTCTGTGTAGTCCCGACCAAGGAGTTCCGAGATGGCAACATATGGGCACACGTGTGCAAGTTGAAATCTGCTTTGCTTAGTTCTGGTGTAGTTCACTTTTTATGTTTACTCTTTCTCTTTTTTGTTTGTTTTGGTTTTCATTGAGTTTGTGTTGCGTGAAAACTTTGGAACCCTACACCAATACGTCGAGAAAAGTTGGAGTATTTCAGCTGCTGACCCTAGACTTGGTGAACAGTAAAATTCGTCCCGGATGGTTAAATGTGCCCCTCAATTTCAAAAAGAGGAAGGTACATGGCCTGTGAGAACTGTGCCGCACCTCTGCCTGCACGTCATGGGAGCCTGAAGCATGGTGTCGAGCGTGGCGGCCGTGTGTTGTGTTGTTGGTTTGCCGGCGATGTGCTGTTACGTTGTTGGTGTACCGGCCGTGTGTTGTTGTGTTGGTGTGCCGGCCGTGTGTTGTTGTGTTCTTTGTGTGCCGACCGTGTGTTGCTGTGTTGGTGTGCCGGCCGTGTGTTGTGGTGTTGGTGTGCCGGCTGTGTGTTGTTGGGTTGGTGTGCCGGCCGTGTGTTGTTGTGTTGGTGTGCCGGCCGTGTGTTGCTGTGTTGGTGTGCCGGCCGTGTGTTGTTGTGTTGGTGTGCCGGCCGTGTGTTGCTGTGTTGGTGTGCCGGCCGTGTGTTGTTGTGTTCTTTGTGTGCCGACCGTGTGTTGCTGTGTTGGTGTGCCGGCCGTGTGTTGTGGTGTTGGTGTGCCGGCCGTGTGTTGTTGGGTTGGTGTGCCGGCCGTGTGTGGTGTTGGTGTGCCGGCCGTGTGTTGTTGTGTTGGTGTGCCGGCCGTGTGTTGTTGTGTTGGTGTGCCGGCCGTGTGTTGCTGTGTTGGTGTGCCGGCCGTATGTTGTTGTGTTGGTGTGCCGGCCGTGTGTTATTTTGGTGTGCCGACCGTGTGTTGTGTTGGTGTACCGGCCGTGTGTCGCTGTGTTGGTGTGCCGGCCGTGTGTTGTGTTGGTGTGCCGGCCGTGTGTTGTTGTGTTGGTGTGCCGGCCGTGTGTTGTGGTGTTGGTGTGCCGGCCGTATGTTGTTGTGTTGGTGTGCCGGCCGTGTGTTATGTTGGTGTGCCGACCGTGTGTTGTGTTGGTGTGCCGGCCGTGTGTCGCTGTGTTGGTGTGCCGGCCGTGTGTTGTTGTGTTGGTGTGCCGGCCGTGTGTTGTGTTGGTGTGCCGGCCGTGTGTTGCTGTGTTGGTGTGCCGGCCGTGTGTTGTGTTGGTGTGCCGGCCGTGTGTTGTTGGGTTGGTGTGCCGGCCGTGTGTTGCTGTGTTGGTGTGCCGGCCGTGTGTTGTGTTGGTCATAGTCATAGTCATAGTCATGTATTGGGGTACTTCCACGTGGTGGCTGTTCTGCACCCAGACAATGTTGCGTAAGCACATCAGGTAAATACAATTGCGTCAGAAACATTTCAAGAACATACAGCTTATATGGACTTACACCCATTTAGTAAAACTAGCGACTCTGCGCCAAAGCACTTGTGAATGCAGAGCGACTCGGTGCTTGCCTGGTGACGGGTGTTAGCCTGTTCCAGGCAACCGCGGCGCGGTATGAAAAACCTCGTTGGGTCTGCGTGAGTCGACATCTTGTGAGATGAAGCTCACCGACTGACCCAGCTCTGGTCTCCCTCTGCGATACTTGTGACCGCGAGGTAAAGATCTTACGAACAGCTTCCGGACATTGTTCAGTACACATGGCTCTGTGTACCTGAACGCAATCGCGCTCCATAACCATCTCTGCAAGGTTCAGCCATCCTAATGGCACAAGTGCAGGGGACACATGTTCGTTGCGGTGCACACCGGTGACTAGTCGCGCGGCAAAGTTGATGCATTTTTGCACGCGGTGTAGACGGCACTGAGCGGCTCCGCCCCAGAGGGATAAACAATAAAGGATGTGAGGGAAAACGTGGATCTGGATTAAGAGCTTGAGGACATCCGTGGTGAAATGATGGCGAAATTTATATAGGGATGCTATGATGGCGTTGCATTTACGCACAACCATGGATATGTGAGAATCCCAGCTAAGCTGCTGGTCGAGGAGAACACCTAACACCTTAACGGTGGGACGTGGAGTTATGATCGAATCTGAAAGAGTGATCTGGAAGTTCGCTGCCTTTTTTAATGACGCCTTGGTGCCAAAGAGCGTGAATTGAGTTTTGTCCGGGTTCATCCTTAGACTGTTGGACTGAAACCAACTTTGAAGGCGAGATATGGACTCCTCGACCCGTGCCTTGAGGCTGGATAGGCTGGTGACGTTGGGTAGAGAATGATCTAGAAGCTGGGTATCGTCGGCATAGGATAATAGGCGGCCATGGGGGAGGAAAGAGAGCAGGTCATTGATGAAGATGAGAAAGAGGATTGGGCCGATGATGGAGCCTTGTGCCACGCCGTGAGTCAGGGGAAGGATGGAGGAGCCGCCGCTCACCGTCTGCTTCCGGTCGCTGAGGTAGCTGCGGAACCATTCCGTCGACCGCACGCCATACCAGCCGAGCTTGGCCAGGAGGACACCATGATCGACGCTGTCGAAGGCTTTGCTGAGGTCTATCGTTGTTAGCGACGCGACGTGGCCCTGGTCGACCATCTGTAGCATCCATTCGACAGCATCGAGCATGGCGTCCTCCGTACAGTGGTTCGGTCGGTAGGCGTACTGTGAGGGCGAGAGTACATGATTGTCATGCAGGTACGACACCAATTGCATGGAGACGACCTTTTCCGTGATTTTGGAGAGAACAGACAGAATTGAGATTGGTCTAAAATTGCTAAGATCAGAACGATCGCCTGACTTAAAAATTGGCGTTACACGGGCGACTTTCCATGCAGTGGGGAAGGCCTGCGTGACAATAGAGCAGTTGATGAGATGGAGCAGATGTGGGCCGATGACAGCGAAGCATTTTTTGATGGCGTGGAGAGGGACTCCGTCGACTCCGATTGCCCTGGATGAACTCATTCGTGTCGGCCGTGTGTTGCTGTGTTGGTGTGCCGGCCGTGTGTTGCTGTGTTGGTGTGCCGGCCGTGTGTTGCTGTGTTGGTGTGCCGGCAGTGTGTTGTTGTGTTGATATGCCGGCCGTGTGTTGTTGTGTTGGTGTGCCGGCCGTGTGTTGTTGGGTTGGTGTGCCGGTCGTGTGTTGTTGTGTTGGTGTGCCGGCCGTGTGTTGTTGTGTTGGTGTGCCGGCCGTGTGTTGCTGTGTTGGTGTGCCGGCCGTGTGTTGTTGTGTTGGTGTGCCGGCCGTGTGTTGCTGTGTTGGTGTGCCGGCCGTGTGTTGTTGTGTTGGTGTGCCGGCCGTGTGTTGTTGGGTTGGTGTGCCGGCCGTGTGTTGTTGTGTTGGTGTGCCGACCGTGTGTTGTTGGGTTGGTGTGCCGGTCGTGTGTTGTTGTGTTGGTGTGCCGGCCGTGTGTTGCTGTGTTGGTATGCCGGCCGTGTGTTGCTGTGTTGGTGTGCCGGCCGTGTGTTGTTGGGTTGGTGTGCCGGCCGTGTGTTGTTGGGTTGGTGTGCCGGTCGTGTGTTGTTGTGTTGGTGTGCCGGCCGTGTGTTGCTGTGTTGGTGTGCCGGCCGTGTGTTGTTGGGTTGGTGTGCCGGCCGTGTGTTGCTGTGTTGGTGTGCCGGCCGTGTGTTGTTGTGTTGGTGTGCCGGCCGTGTGTTGCTGTGTTGGTATGCCGGCCGTGTGTTGCTGTGTTGGTGTGCCGGCCGTGTGTTGTTGTGTTGGTGTGCCGGCCGTGTGTTGCTGTGTTGGTGTGCCGGCCGTGTGTTGTTGTGTTGGTGTGCCGGCCGTGTGCTGCTGTGTTGGTATGCCGGCCGTGTGTTGCTGTGTTGGTGTGCCGGCCGTGTGTTGTTGGGTTGGTGTGCCGGTCGTGTGTTGTTGTGTTGGTGTGCCGGCCGTGTGTTGCTGTGTTGGTGTGCCGGCCGTGTGTTGTTGTGTTGGTGTGCCGGCCGTGTGTTGCTGTGTTGGTGTGCCGGCCGTGTGTTGTTGGGTTGGTGTGCCGGCCGTGTGTTGCTGTGTTGGTGTGCCGGCCGTGTGTTGCTGTGTTGGTGTGCCGGTCGTGTGTTGTTGTGTTGGTGTGCCGGCCGTGTGTTGTTGGGTTGGTGTGCCGGCCGTGTGTTGTTGTGTTGGTGTGCCGGCCGTGTGTTGTTGTGTTGGTGTGCCGGTCGTGTGTTGTTGTGTTGGTGTGCCGGCCGTGTGTTGTTGGGTTGGTGTGCAGTGTCCGGCCCGGCCGGCAGGCCAGCTGTCCGGGTCACCATGCTGCGCGGTGGTCCGTCGCGCGCGCGCCGTGCCGCGCCGCTCTCGCCGCTCTCGCCGCTCTCGCCGGCCGCCTGACTAGGTCAGTCGGCGTCCGTGCCGCGTTAGTCTGTCGCTCGCCGCCGCCGCCGCCGGCTCGTGCTGGCTGCTGTTGCTCCGATACTGTCGAAACTGTGGTGGTGCGCTCGCGGTTGCCGCAGTCGGTCCGGACGTGTGTCTGCTGAGTGTCGCGCAGTGTGGGAGCTCACCAAGACGTGCCAGCGGGCCGGAGACAAAGTCGAGCGCCGAGTGGGCGCAGTGGCGCGCTGCACCGCCGCGCAGGAGAGAGGCCGGCCGGGTCAACGACCGCCGTCGCCGGTGAAAGGCCGATTGCGTCGGCGGTGCGTGCCGTCGCCGACGTGACGTCCGTGCCGGGAGACGGCCCCCGACGCGCCACCCACGCCAGGTACGTTGTGAGCGCGTCGCGGCCGACACCGGCGCGCCGACTCAGAGTCGGAGCCGCGCACCGCCGAGCTATGTAGGTCAGGCGGCACGGCCCGCCGGCCGGCCGGCTTTTTTCTCGGCGGCGGCGCGCCGCCCGTCTGCCGGTGAGATCGACTTTCCAGCACGGCCGAGAGCTCTGACATCGATTGTGGCGGTGACGCTGGAGCTGCCGACGGCACTGGCCGCCGTTCGGACGAGGTGCGGCCGGTGGGCTGGTCGGGTCGTGTCGGGTCAGGTCAGAAGGGATCCGGAGCGGAAGGTAGCGTGTGGCACGTGTGGTACGCCATCGATTCCTCGGCACACGGCCGGTCAGTTTCATGCCTGGTCCGACTGCTGGCCGGGCTGCTGGTCCAGCTGCTGGTCGGCTGCTGGTCCAGCTAGTGATCCAGCTGCTGGCCCAGCTGCTGATCCGGCTACTGATCCACCTGCTGGTCCAGCTGCTGGTCCGACTGCTGGCCCAGCTGTTGGTCCAGCTGGTGGTCCAGCCTGTTCCATGCTGTCAGCTGGGGTGTGTGCCACCGGTCGCATTGTACCGCCGGTTTTGTATCTGGACCGTACCAACCGTCCACTGGCGAGACCTTCGATCTCTCAGTGGCGACAGCAACCGTCCACTGACGGTTGAACCCCGACTCGTAGCAGGTGACCTGGTCGTCACCACCGTAGCAGGTGACATGGCCGTCACCACCGTAGCAGGTGACATGGCCGTCGTCACCGTACCGGGTGACATGGCCGTCGTCACCGACTGCCTCGGCATGTGCCCACCTGCAGCATCAATACGCTGCACTGTTTGCGCACGATTGCATCGTGCCCACAGTTCTCAGCTGACTTGTTCTTCTCTCACGTCATCCCTCCGTCAGAAGTGGCTTCATTTAGAGTAATCGATTGTACTGTGAAATTGTAAGGTAGTTTACGCAATAATGCAATTCTACCGACGTGGCGCTGGACAACGTCGAAGCCAATGTCCGTGCATTGGCTTTCACCACTGGTTTTGGTTTCACTTTTCACCTGATCTGGCAGACAGCTTGTCTGTGGCAAAAACTGGTTGAAGGTAAACCCCTGATCTCCTGATCAAACGAGAGGCTACAGTACGAATGCAAACTTTCGCCTGCACGCTGCCATGTAACGCGGCCGCTGAAAATCGAACACCTTCGGCGGCTATAATCCCTGAGCAATCATAAATGATGATGCCACAAACAGTGTGTGTCGCAATCTGCAACGTTGATACCAGCGCTCGTAACCGTTGGCTCTGTTTTTTTTGTGTGTGTGTGTCTGCCGTGATAGAGCAGAGGGGGCGAGGCCAGCATGCCGGTACCGGGCACGCTCCGGCTTCAGCGGCGGTGAATGGGTGCCACCGTGCCGGCCCTGCAGGCCCGGCTGACGCAACCGTGTCGCGTGACCCAGTGTACCGCACCGGCGCCGGCGGGCCGACACCCAGCCTCCCCAACACTGACGACAGGACTCCCCAACACTGCCCACAGGCTGACACCCGGCCTCCCCAACACTGCCGACAGGCTGACACCCAGCCTTCCGAACACTGCCGGCGGGCCGACACCCAGCCTCCCCAACACTGACGACAGGACTCCCCAACACTGCCCACAGGCTGACACCCGGCCTCCCCAACACTGCCGACAGGCTGACACCCAGCCTTCCGAACACTGCCGGCGGGCCGACACCCAGCCTCCCCAACACTGACGACAGGACTCCCCAACACTGCCCACAGGCTGACACCCGGCCTCCCCAACACTGACGACAGAACTCCCCAACACTGACGACAGGCTGACACCCAGCCTTCCCAACACTGCCGGCGGGCTGACACCCGGCCTCCCCAACACTGCCGACAGGCTGACACCCAGCCTCCCCAACACTGACGACAGGACTCCCCAACACTGCCCACAGGCTGACATCCGGCCTCCCCAACACTGCCGACAGGCTGACACCCAGCCTTCCGAACACTGCCGGCGGGCCGACACCCAGCCTCCCCAACACTGACGACAGGACTCCCCAACACTGCCCACAGGCTGACACCCGGCCTCCCCAACACTGCCGACAGGCTGACACCCAGCCTTCCGAACACTGCCGGCGGGCCGACACCCAGCCTCCCCAACACTGACGACAGGACTCCCCAACACTGCCCACAGGCTGACACCCGGCCTCCCCCAACACTGCCGACAGGCTGACACCCAGCCTTCCGAACACTGCCGGCGGGCCGACACCCAGCCTCCCCAACACTGACGACAGGACTCCCCAACACTGCCCACAGGCTGACACCCGGCCTCCCCAACACTGACGACAGAACTCCCCAACACTGACGACAGGCTGACACCCAGCCTTCCCAACACTGCCGGCGGGCTGACACCCGGCCTCCCCAACACTGCCGACAGGCTGACACCCAGCCTCCCCAACACTGACGACAGGACTCCCCAACACTGCCCACAGGCTGACACCCGGCCTCCCCAACACTGCCGACAGGCTGACACCCAGCCTTCCGAACACTGCCGGCGGGCCGACACCCAGCCTCCCCAACACTGACGACAGGACTCCCCAACACTGCCCACAGGCTGACACCCGGCCTCCCCAACACTGACGACAGAACTCCCCAACACTGACGACAGGCTGACACCCAGCCTTCCCAACACTGCCGGCGGGCTGACACCCGGCCTCCCCAACACTGCCGACAGGCTGACACCCAGCCTCCCCAACACTGACGACAGGACTCCCCAACACTGCCCACAGGCTGACACCCGGCCTCCCCAACACTGCCGACAGGCTGACACCCAGCCTTCCGAACACTGCCGGCGGGCCGACACCCAGCCTTCCCATCACTGACGACAGGACTCCCCAACACTGCCCACAGGCTGACACCCGGCCTCCCCAACACTGACGACAGAACTCCCCAACACTGACGACAGGCTGACACCCAGCCTTCCCAACACTGCCGGCGGGCTGACACCCGGCCTCCCCAACACTGCCGACAGGCTGACACCCAGCCTCCCCAACACTGACGACAGGCTGACACCCAGCCTTCCCAACACTGACGACAGGCTGACACCCAGCCTTCCGAACACTGCCGGCGGGCTGACACCCGGCCTCCCCAACACTGACGACAGGCTGACACCCAGCCTTCCCAACACTGCCGGCGGGCTGACACCCAGTCTCCACAACACTGCCGGCGGGCTGACACCCGGCCTCCCCAACACTGCCGACAGGCTGACACCCAGCCTCCCCAACACTGACGACAGGCTGACACCCAGCCTCCCCAACACTGACGACAGGCTGACACCCAGCCTCCCCAACACTGACTACAGGCTGACACCCAGTCTCCCAACACTGACGACAGGCTGACACCCAGCCTCCCCAACACTGACGACAGGCTGACACCCAGCCTTCCGAACACTGCCGGCGGGCTGACACCCGGCCTCCCCAACACTGACGACAGGACTCCCCAACACTGCCGACAGGCTGACACCCAGCCTTCCGAACACTGCCGGCGGGCTGACACCCGGCCTCCCCAACACTGACGACAGGACTCCCCAACACTGCCGACAGGCTGACACCCAGCCTTCCCAACACTGCCGGCGGGCTGACATCCGGACTCCCCAACACTGACGACAGGCTGACACCTCGTCTCTCCAAATCCGACCCGGCGGCGTGCAGACAGGTCCGATCCATATCCAGGAGGCTCGATGCGTCGTACGGACATGCTGTTCAGGGCTTCTGTGATGCGTTCGGGCTCGGTAGAGAGCAAGATCTGTTTGGAAGCAATGTCTTTTATGCAACGCCATTGGGCTAACGTTAAACTTATCCAATGGCCTGGGAACAGCTGCATCAATTACACCCCGCCCGCTCCCCACCCATTGTTCCGACGCGTTTGCTCCGAATCCAAGAGGCCCGGCGTTGGCACAGTTAGGCCCGTGACAGGCCCGGGGCAGGCCCTGGACAGACCCGGGGCAGACCCGGGGCAGACTCTGGGTAGGCCCGGCACAGGCCCGGCACAGGCCCGGGGCAGGCCCGGGGCAGACCCGGGGCAGACCCGGGGCAGTCACTGCTGGTCCGGACCACAGTGAGTGCCAGCAGTCGGCAGCAGCTTTCGCGGGGAGAAAGGCGCCGCCGACCGCAGCGCACGATCGCAGGGCAGTGAAGGGAGAGAGGGAGAGGGAGAGAGGGAGAGAGGGAGAGCGTGTGTGTGACTGCACCATCGGTGACGATGGACAGTTTCTAGGGGTGGGTAGAGACTGGTGGGAGGGTGCCCCGCCAGGTATTGGTACAGGCCAGGTTGACTGCTATGGATGCAGTCCAGACGAGCGCATTGTAGGTGCTCCGTGAGACCCCAACCATGACTGCTCACTTCTCTGAGGGGCTGTCGGCTGTGGGCAGCTGCTGAAGTCGGCCCAGTACGTGGCCATTTCACCCACTGGTCACGATCGACCTCTTCCACTTATCTCTCTCGTGTTCTCCCTCTCCCCTCGCTCTCTGTTTATCTTTCTAGCCCTCTATCTCCATATCTAGTTCTTGCCTCTGCTGCTCGCCTTTCTCCCGCTAACCTATCCTGTCCCCCGTGCCTCTTCAACAGATCTGGAAACTTCTTGAACGGATGGGACACAGAGAAACTTGCTCTTGGTTTCTCTTGCCGGCTGGAGCTGCGCTGTTTTCTCCCGGAAAGAAGGTGTCTGCCTGTGGATGCCTTGTCAACATGTGCTTGGCGCAGATCCAGCCGAGTTTCGCCAACATCTATCATGGTCATCGTGAGATAGTCAGTGTGTCGCCATGACTTGGGGCCCACTAAGTTGTGGAAATCGCTTATGCATGCGAACTCGGGCACTTCTGAATACTACGGCGCAAAAAGCAAAGCAGAGCGGTGTGGCAATGTCTACCGAAGTTTTTCCTTTGTGTTGTGCATGCTCACTGCCAAAAAGCCCAAAGACTAATTCGCACAGCTTGGTGCGATCGTGCCTATAAGGATGTCGTAGCTAACGATGATGTGCACGTAAGACTGATTTTGCGCATGCGCCTTCTATTCCGCAAACTTTTGGTACGAGTCATTCTGACCGTGTGCACACCGTGACTATCCGTGTCTCCGGCACTTTTCCTCTGCTAAAGATGGGAATAAAAATGCAGCTGTGTGTGCGATGGCTTCCTCTGCAAACCGTGCCTCTCCGTGCAGCTGTGTGTGCGATGGCTTCCTCTGCACACCGTGCCTCCCCGTGCATCTGTGTGTGCGATGGCTTCCTCTGCACACCGTGCCTCTCCGCGCAGCTGTACGTGCGATGGCTTCCTCTACACACCGTGCCTCTCCGTGTGGCTGTGTGTGCGATGGCTTCCTCTACACACCGTGCCTCTCCGTGCAGCTGTGTGTGCGATGGCTTCCTCTGCACACAGTGCCTCTCCGCGCAGCTGTACGTGCGATGGCTTCCTCTACACACCGTGCCTCCCGTGCAGCTGTGTGTGCGATGGCTTCCTCTACACACTGTGCCTCTCCGTGTGGCTGTGTGTGCGATGGCTTCCTCTGCACACCGTGCCTCTCCTTATGGCCCACCGTCCTCTCCGCGCAGCTGTGTGTGCGATGGCTTCCTCTACACACCGTGCCTCTCCGTGCGGCTGTGTGTGCGATGGCTTCCTCTACACACCGTGCCTCTCCGTGTGGCTGTGTGTGCGATGGCTTCCTCTACACACCGTGCCTCTCCGCGCAGCTGTGTGTGCGATGGCTTCCTCTGCACACCGTGCCTCTCTATGCGGTTGTGTGCGATGGCTTCCTCTGCACACCGTGCCTCTCCGTGTGGCTGTGTGTGCGATGGCTTCCTCTGCACACCGTGCCTCTCCGTGTGGCTGTGTGTGCGATGGCTTCCTCTACACACCGTGCCTCTCCGTGCAGCTGTGTGTGCGATGGCTTCCTCTGCACACCGTGCCTCTCTGCGCAGCTGTGTGTGCGATGGCTTCCTCTACACACCGTGCCTCTCCGTGTGGCTGTGTGTGCGATGGCTTCCTCTACACACCGTGCCTCTCCGTGTGGCTGTGTGTGCGATGGCTTCCTCTACACACCGTGCCTCTCCGTGTGGCTGTGTGTGTGATGGCTTCCTCTACACACCGTGCCTCTCTATGCGGTTGTGTGCGATGGCTTCCTCTGCACACCGTGCCTCTCTTCGGGGCTTCTCTACACACCGTGCCTCTCCGTGTGGCTGTGAGTGTGCGATGGCTTCCTCTGCACACCGTGCCTCTCCGTGTGGCTGTGTGTGCGATGGCTTCCTCTACACACCGTGCCTCTCTATGCGGTTGTGTGCGATGGCTTCCTCTGCACACCGTGCCTCTCCGTGTGGCTGTGTGTGCGATGGCTTCCTCTGCACACCGTGCCTCTCCGTGTGGCTGTGTGTGCGATGGCTTCCTCTACACACCGTGCCTCTCCGTGCAGCTGTGTGTGCGATGGCTTCCTCTACACACCGTGCCTCTCCGCGCAGCTGTGTGTGCGATGGCTTCCTCTACACACCGTGCCTCTCCGTGTGGCTGTGTGTGCGATGGCTTCCTCTACACACCGTGCCTCTCCGTGTGGCTGTGTGTGCGATGGCTTCCTCTACACACCGTGCCTCTCCGTGTGGCTGTGTGTGCGATGGCTTCCTCTACACACCGTGCCTCTCCGTGTGGCTGTGTGTGCGATGGCTTCCTCTACACACCGTGCCTCTCCGTGTGGCTGTGTGTGCGATGGCTTCCTCTACACACCGTGCCTCTCCGTGTGGCTGTGTGTGCGATGGCTTCCTCTACACACCGTGCCTCTCCGTGTGGCTGTGTGTGCGATGGCTTCCTCTACACACCGTGCCTCTCCGTGTGGCTGTGTGTGCGATGGCTTCCTCTGCACACCGTGCCTCTCCGTGCGGCTGTGTGTGCGATGGCTTCCTCTGCACACCGTGCCTCTCTATGCGGCTGTGTGTGCGATGGCTTCCTCTGCACACCGTGCCTCTCTATGCGGTTGTGTGTGATGGCTTCCTCTACACACCGTGCCTCTCCGCGCAGCTGTGTGTGCGATGGCTTCCTCTACACACCGTGCCTCTCCGTGTGGCTGTGTGTGCGATGGCTTCCTCTACACACCGTGCCTCTCCGTGTAGCTGTGTGTGCGATGGCTTCCTCTACACACCGTGCCTCTCCGTGTGGCTGTGTGTGCGATGGCTTCCTCTACACACCGTGCCTCTCCGTGTGGCTGTGTGTGCGATGGCTTCCTCTACACACCGTGCCTCTCCGTGTGGCTGTGTGTGCGATGGCTTCCTCTACACACCGTGCCTCTCCGTGTGGCTGTGTGTGCGATGGCTTCCTCTACACACCGTGCCTCTCCGTGTGGCTGTGTGTGCGATGGCTTCCTCTACACACCGTGCCTCTCCGTGTGGCTGTGTGTGCGATGGCTTCCTCTACACACCGTGCCTCTCCGTGTGGCTGTGTGTGCGATGGCTTCCTCTACACACCGTGCCTCTCCGTGTGGCTGTGTGTGCGATGGCTTCCTCTACACACCGTGCCTCTCCGTGCAGCTGTGTGTGCGATGGCTTCCTCTACACACCGTGCCTCTCCGCGCAGCTGTGTGTGCGATGGCTTCCTCTACACACCGTGCCTCTCCGTGTGGCTGTGTGTGCGATGGCTTCCTCTACACACCGTGCCTCTCCGTGTGGCTGTGTGTGCGATGGCTTCCTCTACACACCGTGCCTCTCCGTGTGGCTGTGTGTGCGATGGCTTCCTCTACACACCGTGCCTCTCCGTGTGGCTGTGTGTGCGATGGCTTCCTCTACACACCGTGCCTCTCCGTGTGGCTGTGTGTGCGATGGCTTCCTCTACACACCGTGCCTCTCCGTGTGGCTGTGTGTGCGATGGCTTCCTCTACACACCGTGCCTCTCCGTGTGGCTGTGTGTGCGATGGCTTCCTCTGCACACCGTGCCTCTCCGTGTGGCTGTGTGTGCGATGGCTTCCTCTACACACCGTGCCTCTCCGTGTGGCTGTGTGTGCGATGGCTTCCTCTGCACACCGTGCCTCTCCGTGCGGCTGTGTGTGCGATGGCTTCCTCTACACACCGTGCCTCTCTATGCGGTTGTGTGTGATGGCTTCCTCTACACACCGTGCCTCTCCGCGCAGCTGTGTGTGCGATGGCTTCCTCTACACACCGTGCCTCTCCGTGTGGCTGTGTGTGCGATGGCTTCCTCTACACACCGTGCCTCTCCGTGTGGCTGTGTGTGCGATGGCTTCCTCTGCACACCGTGCCTCTCCGTGCAGCTGTGTGTGCGATGGCTTCCTCTACACACCGTGCCTCTCTATGCGGTTGTGTGTGATGGCTTCCTCTGCACACCGTGCCTCTCTATGCGGTTGTGTGTGATGGCTTCCTCTACATGGTCGTCATGCGCCGGCCTCACAGCGAACCCGGACTGACAGTGACCCGGCCTGGCCAGTGACCCGACCTGGTCAATGACCCGGGCCGGCCAGTGACCCGGTCAATGACCCGGGCCGGCCAGCAGTTGATGTTGTCGGGCTCTCGCGGCCGTTTTTGCCCACCTGCCTGCCCAGCCGCCGCCACATTTCCATTCCCGTTCAACTTTCTTTTCAGCCTTTTTTTCGCCGCCTTTTCCCGTCCGCCCTGACGATCATTCGCTGGCCTTCCTGGTGAACATCCGCTGCTCGTCGGGCGCTCCTTTCTCCCGAACGTTCAGGGCGTATCGGGCCGAACGATGCCGGCTAAACTGTAATGGATTTACTCGCACTTGAGTGTCTCGATCAGATAGATCGCATCTGCCCGACCGTTTCCGCCGGGACCGCCCGCCGGCAGCGGCTGTCGGGCGGCGTGTCCGCCTACAAGGCCCGCCTCGGCCGAACCGAGCGCCATCTATAAACAACAACATGTACACTCGCCCGACCGCTGGCCTGGCCGCTCTCGGCTGCCCGCCCGCCCACAGGGGCCGGTGTGCGTGCGCTCGCGCCAGCAGCGTGAGCGGCTGCCGACGGGTGTCGCCGCCGCCGCCGCCGCCGCCGCCCATGGTGGGGCGGCGGGGCGGCGCAGAGCGTCGGCGTCGGCACGGTCGGGACCGTTGACCCGTCGGTGGCCGGCGTCTGCCGGTCGGGCCGCTGCGCGCGTCGCCCTTCAGCGGCGCCGCCGCCTCGTGTCCTAGGTTAGTGAGCCGGCCAGCCATCGATCGGCGCCGCCGCCGCCCGCCGGCAGCTGACCCCGGATGCGCGCCCTTTTTGCCGGCGCGCGGCAAATGGCGGGGCGGGGCGGCCTGCGCGGTGGCCGCCGCTCCTGGCTGTCCGGTCGATGTGTTGGGCCGCCGGTCCGTGCTGTCAGCGGCCGGCAGCAAAAACGCGCCAATCTGGAGCGGTGGTGCGTGCCATTAGCATGCGCGGTGGTCTGACGTGCCTCGTCGGGGCGGAATTGGCGGGCTCCGTGCACTGCACCAGCGTAGGGGGTTGGCGATGATCCACAATGTCCTTGATTTAGCATTACGCGTATAGACGTAATGTTAAATCAGGATAAAAAAATAGACCTAGAAATCCTATCGTAAACCTAACTTCAACTTAACCATTAGCCAAAACTGGACACAAAACACAAACCATACACAATTACGTTTCATCAAAGCTGCCGTCGATACCTGGATCACATCATATAAAAAAACCGACACTAAGAAAAAGTCCTATCACGTTTACGCATCGACCATACTTTTCTTACCCATCGATATATATATATACACGGCTTCACCTCGCCCTTCATGCCCATCATGCAACACATATCTTACAGTTCCACATATTCTCCTTCATTGTCAGAAGTACCAAGGCCCACGAAAAACACTGACGGATTTTTGCCATACACACAAAATTCCTTTTGCTCTGCCTACACTATTAGGGGATGATCATCCAATTCTCATCAAACTACTTTTCAATTTTCTCCGCAATACAAACCTGTTCCAAGATTTATAAACTTAATTATTTAGCATAACACAATACACATTTTCTAATTATGGCACGAAATGGCCTGAGGAGGCCGAAGTGCCCAACCCAACAAACTTAACCATTATGTCGTGACGAATCCTTTTGCTAGGTCACTTCGCTAGGACAAGGTAAGGCGCGCGAATGCATCTGTATATGTCGTGAACTAGCTCATCAGCAATTGGCCATAATGCAATGTCCGGGCGTCCTAACACCATTAAGTAGTGACATCAAACATGCGAAAATGTGATGTTTTCACACTTTGATTTACTTTGAAGTACGGCACCATCCGACATTAAAATGCACCCTTTCTATGTGCACGTTAGCAAAGCCACCTCTTTTCTGAAACCTTTTCATGAAAGTTGCTGGTACTCTTTCTATGTGCTTGTTAGCAATGCCCCTCCTTTCTGATACCTTTTGTATGAAGGTTGCTGGTTGTACTCTTCCATCTTAGCGCTCCAACATGGTATGGAAGTTTGGAGTCGGGGGAATGGTGGATAGTGACACATTCAGACGCAAGTGAAAGTCCATGGGGCTTAGCGACTGAGGAAGACGTCACCAGGCGTGTACTGGCAGGTGCAGAGGCAGCTGCAGACCCTGTACCTCATATCTGAAGCATCTGGTGTCAGGCATATCTCGGAAGGGGCTAGCCCGGGCGACGAGCGACTGTCGGCCAAGACTCGGACCACACGCCTGACTCGCGGTGAGAGCAGCTGAAGCTGACACGCTGCCAGAAGCAGGCAGAACATGTGGAAGTATGGCGCGAGTTAACGGGAATTCAAGCCTGAATGAACAGTCAGGGAGTTGGCAGTGAAACCCTGCTGGTCGACAGTTCAGCGTGACACACCTGAAAGTATTTCGGATACGCTTAAGACACCCCACAGCAAACCATGCCGTGTCAGACATCGACGTGTGAAACGGATGACACCACCCATCTCTGTCTGTCACGTGACGTGGTCCCCCATCCCCCACCCCCGCCGCGGCCCGCTGTGGCCTTGCGCACGGCCGCATATTTGTGGGTAGCGAGAGCGACTGCGGCGACTGCCGTCACCACGCGGGCTGCAGCGCGGTGCTGGGTCGACCCCCCTCACCACCGACTGGGTCAGCGGGACGGGACGAGCCATCGCAGCCGGAACTGGAGCCGCGCCTCACGCCCTGCCTCCCCACCCACGCGCAGTTGCCGGCAGGTCTGACTTCCCGCAGCGCGGCCGTGTCCGCCCAGACGTGGAAAGTGGGTGGATAGGCCGGGGGGGGCGACGCGTCGGCGGCCGACTCTGCCGCAGGTGTGTGCCCCCGGACGGCCGTCTCCAGGTGACGAAGCTGGCTCAGCTGTCGACCGAATGGTGGACAGGGCGACCACCTCGGGGCCTCCGCGCGGAGAAACTGCACGGCCTTGGAGTGGCGGCGGGCACATACGGCACAGCGGCGTATCTAGCGCGCGCCGTGTGCCGTAATTTCTCCAGTGTCACTGACCTCGCCCCGCGGCTTTCACGCTGTCGTTGGGCGGCGACGGTGGCGTCGCGCCGTGGCGGGCGGCCGAACTGGCGGCTGACGGCAGCCGGCGTTGGACCACCTGCTGTCAGCACAGCCCCCCTCCCCTTGCATCGGCGGCGAGCCGACTGTGGCAGACGTGTAGCTCGATGTCCCCGCAGTTTGGATGGCCGTAGTCGTGTCGCCGTGCCACGGTATGCCGACGACCCCGGGATGCTCGGCGTCGGTTGGATCAGCCGGGCGGCAGGCGCGGAGCCAGACTACCCCTCCGTTCACGGCACGCATGTGAGAGGCGGCTTTCCGACGCAGCCCGACGCTTTGCGAGAAGAGTCGTTGCCCATGCGCGCATACCGGTAGTAGCGCTGAGTGACAACGCAAATAACAAGCAGAAGTTACGTCAGCCATGGACGGATCCAGCAATTCTGTTCGGGGCACTCGCCTGGAGGGGCGACATAAGAAAATGTCAACGGGGTGCATTCGAGTGTCCTTGGAGAGGCGCCTTTGGCTGAAAAATTCCAAAGAGTGGAGGTAACCAATGGGTGCCTTTTCCAGCCCTTTTCAAGAGGGACGCTGCTTTTTCATGAGGGCACGTGCCCCCTGTGCTCCCACTTGGATCCGTGGATCCGCGCTTGATCTGAGCCCAGGTCAGTGTAAAGTCGCCACAGGCGGTTAGCGACTTGACGGCGATCTCTGATCAGGTGGTGACTGGACGGGTGATCTCTGATCAGGTGGTGACTGGACGGGTGATCTCTGATCAGGTGGTGACGTACGGGTGATCTCTGATCAGGTGGTGACTGGACGGGTGATCTCTGATCAGGTGGTGACTGGACGGGTGATCTCTGATCAGGTGGTGACTGCACGGGTGATCTCTGATCAGGTGGTGACTGCACGGGTGATCTCCGTTCAGGTGGTGACTGAACGAGCGACGTTCATCTCCGAGCAGCATCCGAACGCTGGCTACCAGTTGGGGCCGGCGAATGTCTGGCTGGCATTTCGCTCTCTATTCCCCGCCAACAGCGTATATATCAAGCCAGACCCACCCGCTCGACCGATCGCAATTTCTCTGCGTATGCGGTGCCAACGCTTGGGTATTGAACCGCGAGTTGGTTGAAGCGATACAAAAAACACGAATGAATGGCTTTTCAAATTAGATTCCAGCCAGAAGAAAGGATGCCCGTTAGCATGCAGCACGTTATATTATGAAGTATGCAAACAGTATCATTTGCAGCTGCTCCTGCCTTCCATTGAATCCGCAGCTGTTCCTCTCTCCTTTCGCTTCTGTGCAACTACCGCTCCCATTTGTTTTCCCACCATGGGCTTCACCATGGCGGGAGACGGCGGGACGCATCCTCCGCACTTCGTGAAGTCTAACGCTCCGCGTATGTCGCCCGTTGTTGCCATGGCAACTCATGTCAGTGGACGTCTGGTACCGACGCACGTGTCGGGCGTACGTTGCCTGTGGCCTGGACACGGCTCACACTTGACACGCGCTGCTGTGTGGCTTACCATCCCTGTGGGCGGGTGTACGGGCAACCACGACAATGCTGCACGCACTCACTTGGGCGACCAATGGGGCACAATGCATCAACGAAGCCTGGAATCCGGCGAGGGGCGTCCGTAGCATTAACCAGGGAGAGACCACACACCTGGTTCAGCGATTTCTTGGTTGGCAAGATTCCTTGAAACAGTTTGTTAGTTGGCGATACCATGGTGCCGTCACCAGCCCGGATAACTGAACATGCACCCGGATAACAGATAACACACCCAGATAACTGAACATGCACCCGGATATCCGGTAGTACATCCGGATAACTGAACTTACACCCAGATAACCGATAATACACCCGGATAATTGAACTTGAACCCGGATAACCGAGAATACACACGGGTAACTGAACCTGCACCCGGGTAACCGATGATACATCCGTATAACCGATAATCATCCGGATAACTGAACGTACACCGGATAACCGACAACACCCGGATTACCGACAATACACCCGGATTACCGACAATACACCCGGATAACTGAGCCAACGTCTGGGTAACTGGAACACCCTGAAGACTGTGAATACACCCAGGCACCTGACAGTACACCCTGCTAACTGTGAATACATCCAGGTAGCTGATAATACACTCGGATAGCTGATAATGCACCCAGCTGAATAAGAATACACCCGGTGCTGCTGGCGTACTTCTGCTGGTAATGCTGGTGTGCGTGAGGTTCTGCTGTGGCTGGCCGTGGTTGGCCACGGTTGGCATTGTACATGCGTGTTCTCCCAGCTGTGGTCTCACGTGACGTGACGTTACGCCGCAAGTGTAGCGTCACGCCACGTCACGTCAACGAACGAAGGTCTCTGGAGCACGCCGTCGCCAAATGCCGCTTCGCCATATTATAGGCCACCTGGGCTCGGCCCGATCCGTGATCAGCGGCGGGCGAGGTGTGGGCGTCACGGTCCCAGTCAGGTGTGGGCGTCACGCTCCCAGTCAGGTGTGGGCGTCACGCTCCCAGTCAGCTTTGACCACTACGAACCGCACTCGTCACGCCGTCACGGTCGGCGGCGTGACGCGTGACGCGTGACGCGGGTGGATTGATGGTCGGCGCTGACTGCGGACACGTGCCGTCATGCTGCTGTACTGGAGTACGGCCCGCCACTGGAGTACGGCCGGCCACTGGAGTACGGCCCGCCACTGGAGTACGGCCGGCCACTGGAGTACGGCCCGCCACTGGAGTACGGCCGGCCACTGGAGTACGGCCCGCCACTGGAGTACGGCCCGCCACTGGAGTACGGCCCGCCACTGGAGTACGGCCCGCCACTGGAGTACGGCCCGCCACTGGAGTACGGCCTGCTACTGGAGTACGGCCCGCCACTGGAGTACGGCCCGCCACTGGAGTACGGCCCGCTACTGGAGTACGGCCCGCCACTGGAGTACGGCCCGCCACTGGAGTACGGCCGGCCACTGGAGTACGGCCCGCCACTGGAGTACGGCCCCGAATCGGCCCGCCACTGGAGAACGGCCCGCCACTGGAGTACGGCCCGCCACTGGAGTACGGCCCGGCGCCACTGGAGTACGGCCCGCCACTGGAGTACGGCCCGCCACTGGAGTACGGCCCGCCACTGGAGTACGGCCCGCCACTGGAGTACGGCCCGCCACTGGAGTACGGCCCGCCACTGGAGTACGGCCCGCCACTGGAGTACGGCCCGCCACTGGAGTACGGCCTGCCACTGGAGTACGGCCCGCCACTGGAGTACGGCGCGCCACTGGAGTACGGCCCGCCACTGGAGTACGGCCCGCCACTGGAGTACGGCCCGCCACTGCCACTGGAGTACGGCCCGCCACTGGAGTACGGCCCGCCACTGGAGTACGGCCTGCTACTGGAGTACGGCCCGCCACTGGAGTACGGCCCGCCACTGGAGTACGGCCCGCCCCGCCACTGGAGTACGGCCCGCCACTGGAGTACGGCCGGCCACTGGAGTACGGCCCGCCACTGGAGTACGGCCCGCCACTGGAGTACGGCCCGCCACTGGAGTACGGCCCGCCACTGGAGTACGGCCCGCCACTGGAGTACGGCCCGCCACTGGAGTACGGCCCGCCACTGGAGTACGGCCCGCCACTGGAGTACGGCCCGCCACTGGAGTACGGCCCGCCACTGGAGTACGGCCCGCCACTGGAGTACGGCCCGCCACTGGAGTACGGCCCGCCACTGGAGTACGGCCCGCCACTGGAGTACGGCCCGCCACTGGAGTACGGCCCGCCACTGGAGTACGGCCCGCCACTGGAGTACGGCCCGCCACTGGAGTACGGCCCGCCACTGGAGTACGGCCCGCCACTGGAGTACGGCCCGCCACTGGAGTACGGCCCGCCACTGGAGTACGGCCCGCCACTGGAGTACGGCCCGCCACTGGAGTACGGCCCGCCACTGGAGTACGGCCCGCCACTGGAGTACGGCCCGCCACTGGAGTACGGCCCGCCACTGGAGTACGGCCCGCCACTGGAGTACGGCCCGCCACTGGAGTACGGCCCGCCACTGGAGTACGGCCCGCCACTGAGAGTACGGCCCGCCACTGGAGTACGGCCCGCCACTGGAGTACGGCCCGCCACTGGAGTACGGCCCGCCACTGGAGTACGGCCCGCCACTGGAGTACGGCCCGCCACTGGAGTACGGCCCGCCACTGGAGTACGGCCCGCCACTGGAGTACGGCCCGCCACTGGAGTACGGCCCGCCACTGGAGTACGGCCCGCCACTGGAGTACGGCCCGCCACTGGAGTACGGCCCGCCACTGGAGTACGGCCCGCCACTGGAGTACGGCCCGCCACTGGAGTACGGCCCGCCACTGGGTCGGCCCGCCACTGGAGTACGGCCCGCCACTGGAGTACGGCCGCCGCCGGAGTACGGCCCGCCACTGGAGTACGGCCCGCCACTGGGTACGGCCCGCCACTGGAGTACGGCCGCCACTGGAGTACGGCCCGCCACTATACGGCCCGCCACTGGAGTACGGCCCCCACTGGGCGGGTACGGCCGCCACGAGTACGGCCCGCCACTGGAGTACGGCCCGCCACTGGAGTACGGCCCGCCACTGGAGTACGGCCCGCCACTGGAGTACGGCCCGCCACTGGAGTACGGCCCGCCACTGGAGTACGGCCCGCCACTGGAGTACGGCCCGCCACTGGAGTACGGCCCGCCACTGGAGTACGGCCCGCCACTGGAGTACGGCCCGCCACTGGAGTACGGCCGCCACTGAGTACGGCCCGCCACTGGAGTACGGCCCGCCACTGGAGTACGGCCCGCCACTGGAGTACGGCCCGCCACTGGAGTACGGCCCGCCACTGGAGTACGGCCCGCCACTGGAGTACGGCCGGCCACTGGAGTACGGCCCGCCACTGGAGTACGGCCCGCCACTGGAGTACGGCCCGCCACTGGAGTACGGCCCGCCACTGGAGTACGGCCCGCCACTGGAGTACGGCCCGCCACTGGAGTACGGCCCGCCACTGGAGTACGGCCCGCCACTGGAGTACGGCCCGCCACTGGAGTACGGCCCGCCACTGGAGTACGGCCCGCCACTGGAGTACGGCCCGCCACTGGAGTACGGCCCGCCACTGGAGTACGGCCCGCCACTGGAGTACGGCCCGCCACTGGAGTACGGCCCGCCACTGGAGTACGGCCCGCCACTGGAGTACGGCCCGCCACTGGAGTACGGCCCGCCACTGGAGTACGGCCCGCCACTGGAGTACGGCCCGCCACTGGAGTACGGCCCGCCACTGGAGTACGGCCCGCCACTGGAGTACGGCCCGCCACTGGAGTACGGCCCGCCACTGGAGTACGGCCCGCCACTGGGTCGGCCCGCCACTGGAGTACGGCCCGCCACTGGAGTACGGCCCGCCACTGGAGTACGGCCCGCCACTGGAGTACGGCCCGCCACTGGAGTACGGCCCGCCACTGGAGTACGGCCCGCCACTGGAGTACGGCCCGCCACTGGGTACGGCCCGCCACTGGAGTACGGCCCGCCACTGGAGTACGGCCCGCCACTGGAGTACGGCCCGCCACTGGAGTCGGCCCGCCACTGGTCGGCCCGCCGGTCGGCCACCGTGGCCCGCGTCGGCTCGCTCGGCTCGGCTCGGCCGCTGGCTCGGCTCGGCTCGGCTCGGCTCGGCTCGGCTCGGCTCGGCGCTCGGCTCGGCTCGCTCGGCTCGGCTCGCCTCGGCTCGGCTCGCTCGGTCGGCCCGCTCTGGCTCGGCTCGCTCGGTCGGCCCGCTCGGCTCGGCCCGGCTCGCTCGGCTCGGCTCGGCTCGGCTCGGCTCGGCTCGGCTCGGCTCGGCTCGGCTCGGCTCGGCTCTGGCTCGGCTCGGCTCGGCTCGGCTCGGCTCGGCTCGGCTCGGCTCGGCTCGGCTCGGCTCGGCTCGGCTCGGCTCGGCTCGGCTCGGCTCGGCTCGGCTCGGCTCGGCTCGGCTCGGCTCGGCTCGGCTCGGCTCGGCTCGGCTCGGCTCGGCTCGGCTCGGCTCGGCTCGGCTCGGCTCGGCTCGGCTCGGCTCGGCTCGGCTCGGCTCGGCTCGGCTCGGCTCGGCTCGGCTCGGCTCGGCTCGGCTCGGCTCGGCTCGGCTCGGCTCGGCTCGGCTCGGCTCGGCTCGGCTCGGCTCGGCTCGGCTCGGCTCGGCTCGGCTCGGCTCGGCTCGGCTCGGCTCGGCTCGGCTCGGCTCGGCTCGGCTCGGCTCGGCTCGGCTCGGCTCGGCTCGGCTCGGCTCGGCTCGGCTCGGCTCGGCTCGGCTCGGCTCGGCTCGGCTCGGCTCGGCTCGGCTCGGCTCGGCTCGGCTCGGCTCGGCTCGGCTCGGCTCGGCTCGGCTCGGCTCGGCTCGGCTCGGCTCGGCTCGGCTCGGCTCGGCTCGGCTCGGCTCGGCTCGGCTCGGCTCGGCTCGGCTCGGCTCGGCTCGGCTCGGCTCGGCTCGGCTCGGCTCGGCTCGGCTCGGCTCGGCTCGGCTCGGCTCGGCTCGGCTCGGCTCGGCTCGGCTCGGCTCGGCTCGGCTCGGCTCGGCTCAACTCGGCTCGGCTCGGCTCGGCTCGGCTCGGCTCGGCTCGGCTCGGCTCGGCTCGGCTCGGCTCGGCTCGGCTCGGCTCGGCTCGGCTCGGCTCGGCTCGGCTCGGCTCGGCTCGGCTCGGCTCGGCTCGGCTCGGCTCGGCTCGGCTCGGCTCGGCTCGGCTCGGCTCGGCTCGGCTCGGCTCGGCTCGGCTCGGCTCGGCTCGGCTCGGCTCGGCTCGGCTCGGCTCGCTCGGCTCGGCTCGGCTCGGCTCGGCTCGGCTCGGCTCGGCTCGGCTCGGCTCGGCTCGGCTCAGCTCCGGCTCGGCTCGGCTCGGCTCGGCTCGGCTCGGCTCGGCTCGGCTCGGCTCGGCTCGGCTCGGCTCGGCTCGGCTCGGCTCGGCTCGGCTCGGCTCGGCTCGGCTCGGCTCGGCTCGGCTCGGCTCGGCTCGGCTCGGCTCGGCTCGGCTCGGCTCGGCTCGGCTCGGCTCGGCTCGGCTCGGCTCGGCTCGGCTCGGCTCGGCTCGGCTCGGCTCGGCTCGGCTCGGCTCGGCTCGGCTCGGCTCGGCTCGGCTCGGCTCGGCTCGGCTCGGCTCGGCTCGGCTCGGCTCGGCTCGGCTCGGCTCGGCTCGGCTCGGCTCGGCTCGGCTCGGCTCGGCTCGGCTCGGCTCGGCTCGGCTCGGCTCGGCTCGGCTCGGCTCGGCTCGGCTCGGCTCGGCTCGGCTCGGCTCGGCTCGGCTCGGCTCGGCTCGGCTCGGCTCGGCTCGGCTCGGCTCGGCTCGGCTCGGCTCGGCTCGGCTCGGCTCGGCTCGGCTCGGCTCGGCTCGGCTCGGCTCGGCGAAAAGCCGCATCGCCGGGTCGTTGTCCTAGATACCCAGTTCGGAGAGCATTGTGGTACAGCGTTTTTGCGGGAAAATTCCGGTTTGTGTGGCGGCGGTGAGCCGCGCCGTCCACTTGGCCTTGCTGAGGTGCTGCACCGCCGTCCACCTGGCCTTGTTGAAGTGCTGCACCGCCGTCCACCTGGCCTTGCTGAAGTGCTGCACCGCCGTCCACCTGGCCTTGCTGAGGTGCTACACCGCCGTCCACCTGGCCTTGCTGAGGTGCTACACCGCCGTTCACCTGGCCTTGCTGAAGCGCTACACCGCCGTCCACCTGGCCTTGCTGAAGTGCTGCACCGCCATCCACCTGGCCTTGCTGAAGTGCTGCACGGCCGTCCACCTGGGCTTGCTGAGGTACCGCCGTCCGTCTGACTGCCGAGTACCGCCGTCCCGTCCGTCTGACTGCTGAGGTACCGGCGTCCGTCGGACTGCTGAGGTGCCGCCGTCCCATCCGTCTGACTGCTGAGGTGCCGCCGTCCCGTCCGTCTGACTGCTGAGGTGCCGCCGTCCCGTCCGTCTGACTGCTGAGGTGCCGCCTCCCGTCCGTCTGACTGCTGAGGTGCCGCTTCCCGTCCGACTGCTGAGGTGCCACCGTCCCGTCCGTCTGACTGCTGAGGTGCCGCCGTCCGCGTCTGACTGCTGAGGTGCCGCCGTCCCGTCCGTCTGACTGCTGAGGTGCCGCCGTCCGTCTGACTGCTGAGGTGCCACCGTCCCGTCCGTCTGACTGCTGAGGTGCCGCCGTCCCGTCCGTCTGACTGCTGAGGTGCCGCCGTCCCGTCCGTCTGACTGCTGAGGTGCCGCCGTCCCGTCCGTCTGACTGCTGAGGTGCCGCCGTCCCGTCCGTCTGACTGCTGAGGTGCCGCCGTCCCGTCCGTCTGACTGCTGAGGTGCCGCCGTCCCGTCCGTCTGACTGCTGAGGTGCCGCCGTCCCGTCCGTCTGACTGCTGAGGTGCCGCCGTCCCGTCCGTCTGACTGCTGAGGTGCCGCCGTCCGTCGGACTGCCGAGGTGCCGCCGTCCCGTCCGTCTGACTGCTGAGGTACCGCCGTCCGTCTGACTGCTGAGGTGCCGCCGTCCCGTCCGTCTGACTGCTGAGGTGCCGCCGTCCCGTCCGTCTGACTGCTGAGGTACCGCCGTCCGTACTGCCGAGGTACCGCCGTCCCGTCCGTCTGACTGCTGAGGTACCGGCGTCCGTCCGTCGACTGCTGAGGTGCCGCCGTCCCGTCCGTCTGACTGCTGAGGTGCCGCCGTCCCGTCCGTCTGACTGCTGAGGTGCCGCCGTCCGTCTGACTGCCGAGGTACCGCCGTCCCGTCCGTCTGACTGCTGAGGTACCGGCGTCCGTCGGACTGCTGAGGTGCCGCCGTCCCGTCCGTCTGACTGCTGAGGTGCCGCCGTCCCGTCCGTCTGACTGCTGAGGTGCCACCGTCCCGTCCGTCTGACTGCTGAGGTGCCGCCGTCCCGTCCGTCTGACTGCTGAGGTGCCGCCGTCCCGTCCGTCTGACTGCTGAGGTGCCGCCGTCCCGTCCGTCTGACTGCTGAGGTGCCGCCGTCCCGTCCGTCTGACTGCTGAGGTGCCGCCGTCCCGTCCGTCTGACTGCCGCGGTCCGCCGTCCCGTCCGTCTGACTGCTGGTGCCGTCCCGTCCGTCTGACTGCTGAGGTGCCGCCGTCCCGTCCGTCTGACTGCTGAGGTGCCGCCGTCCCGTCCGTCTGACTGCTGAGGTGCCGCCGTCCCGTCCGTCCCGTCGACTGCTGAGGTGCCGCCGTCCCGTCCGTCTGACTGCTGAGGTGCCGCCGTCCGTCTGACTGCCGAGGTACCGCCGTCCCGTCCGTCTGACTGCTGAGGTACCGGCGTCCGTCGGACTGCTGAGGTGCCGCCGTCCCGTCCGTCTGACTGCTGAGGTGCCGCCGTCCCGTCCGTCTGACTGCTGAGGTGCCGCCGTCCCGTCCGTCTGACTGCTGAGGTGCCGCCGTCCCGTCCGTCTGACTGCTGAGGTGCCGCCGTCCCGTCCGTCTGACTGCTGAGGTGCCGCCGTCCCGTCCGTCTGACTGCTGAGGTGCCGCCGTCCCGTCCGTCTGACTGCTGAGGTGCCGCCGTCCCGTCCGTCTGACTGCTGAGGTGCCGCCGTCCCGTCCGTCTGACTGCTGAGGTGCCGCCGTCCCCGCCGTCCTGCTGCTAGGTGCCGCCGTCCCGTCCGTCTGACTGCTGAGGTCCCCCCGTCCGTCTGACTGCTGAGGTGCCGCCGTCCCGTCCGTCTGACTGCTGAGGTGCCGCCGTCCCGTCCGTCTGACTGCTGAGGTGCCGCCGTCCCGTCCGTCGGACTGCTGAGGTGCCGCCGTCCCGTCCGTCTGACTGCTGAGGTGCCGCCGTCCCGTCCCGTCTGACTGCTGAGGTGCCGCCGTCCCGTCCGTCTGACTGCTGAGGTGCCGCCGTCCCGTCCGTCTGACTGCTGAGGTGCCGCCGTCCCGTCCGTCTGACTGCTGAGGTGCCGCCGTCCCGTCCGTCTGACTGCTGAGGTGCCGCCGTCCCGTCCGTCTGACTGCTGAGGTGCCGCCGTCCCGTCCGTCTGACTGCTGTGAGGTGCTGCCGTCCCGTCCGTCTGACTGCTGAGGTGCCGCCGTCCCGTCCGTCTGACTGCTGAGGTGCCGCCGTCCGTCTGACTGCTGAGGTGCCGCCGTCCCGTCCGTCTGACTGCTGAGGTGCCCGCCTCAGCGACACGCGACACCAATCAGTAGCAGAGACTGTCGCTGGACACACCGACCGGTGATCGCATTGGAAGCAGGTGATTGAAGTGACAGGTGACTGGCGACTGAGGTGACTGAGGTGACGGAGCTGCTCGGGTACCTGACACTCAGCCGATCTCCGTGAGGGCCGCTTGGAGCGGGAGTATTGACATTGGTGGCGCCATCGGCTTTGAATAGCGGAGGAGGGACATTCCTTCCATGTGTGAAACATTCCTTCCATGCAACGCCCATATGTGTAATGTTAAGCTTCACAACGTTTGGCGATGCGTCTTCACCGCCCCCACCCCCTCGGCGCCGCCCATGGGCATTGGGCAGTGGTGCTGCTAGGATTTTATCACAGAGGGTTAAATTTCGGGAGCCCCAACAGTTTTTGTGTTGCAGAAGGTTGGCGTACTCCGACATGCTAGAGGCTTGTTTTTCGGTAAGATCGTGTGCACTTCCCAAACATCTGAAGGCCCCAAAGCACCACCCATGCTTGTAGACGGATGACTCTGCTGGGTGAGCCGCTGGGAGATCCAGTGCTGGTCGACCAGGTCGCCGCTGCCAATGTCGCCCGGCAGACCCGCTTCCGGCTGACGTCATACAGTGACGTCAGTCCAGTTCACGGTCGCCAGTCGCCATGCGCGGCGCTACTCGCCGGCGATCTGCAACCGATTGTCTCACGCGTCGGCACTGGCAGCCTTGTGACGTCATCTCTCGGACGTCTGGATACCGCACCCAGCACACCTGACCACTGAGCCGACGCCTGAACATTGTAGGGCGTACCGACTATACCTGGACACCGTAGGGCGCACTGACGACATCTGGACACTGTAGGGCGCATCGACCATACCAAGACACCTGTGCCTCCTCGCATATGCAATAACACACACACACACACACCCAGTTATGTATGTATAGATATATATAAAAGAGAGAGAGAGAGAGAGAGAGAGAGAGAGAGAGAGAGAGAGAGAGAGAGAGAGAGAGAGAGAGAGAGAGAGAGAGAGAGAGAGAGAGAGAGAGAGAAGAGAGAGAGAAAAAAAAGAGAGAGAATATATATATATATATATATATATATATATATATATATATATATATATATATATATATATATATATATATATATATATATATATATATATATATATATATATATATATATATATATATATATATATATATATATATATATATATATATATATATATATATATATATATATATATATATATATATATATATATATATATATATATATATATATATATATATATATATATATATATATATATATATATATATATATATATATATATATATATATATATATATATATATATATATATATATATATATATATATATATATATATATATATATATATATATATATATATATATATATATATATATATATATATATATATATATATATATATATATATATATATATATATATATATATATATATATATATATATATATATATATATATATATATATATATATATATATATATATATATATATATATATATATATATATATATATATATATATATATATATATATATATATATATATATATATATATATATATATATATATATATATATATATATATATATATATATATATATATATATATATATATATATATATATATATATATATATATATATATATATATATATATATATATATATATATATATATATATATATATATATATATATATATATATATATATATATATATATATATATATATATATATATATATATATATATATATATATATATATATATATATATATATATATATATATATATATATATATATATATATATATATATATATATATATATATATATATAAAGAATATAATATAATAATATATAATAATAGATAATAGAAGAGAGAGAGAGAGAGAGAGAGAGAGAGAGAGAGAGAGAGAGAGAAGAGAGAGAGAGAGAGAGAGAGAGAGAGAGAGAAGAGAGACGGAGACGGAGACGAGACGGAGAGTCGCCTTCTAGGTCTGCTGAGGCACGACAGTTCAGCTCTGAGGTGTGGGGGCTGGATATACATGTAGGCGGAACTAGCCATTCTGTGCAGTAATGTTGGTTGCCAATTTTTCCACCACCCAGCGGTGGCCCTGACCTCGGCCGGTGACGCACGCTGTGTCGTACCCAGCGGCGGCCCTGACCTCGGCCGGTGACGCACGCTGTGTCATACCCAGCGGCGGCCCTGACCTGGCCGTGACAGGCTGTGTCTACCCAGCGCAGCCCTGACCTGGCGGTGACCAGCTTGTCATACCCAGCGGGGCCCTACCCGGCGGTACCACCTTCACACCCCCTACCTCCCTACCACCCAACGTACCACGGCCCTACCTGCTACACCTTTATACAGCGTGCCCTACTGCTACACTATCATTTTTTACACCCCTACTTTTTTATTTATTATTATTATTTAATGTACGCTTTCATACCCAGCGGCGGCCCGACCTTGGCCGTGACGCAGGCTGTGTCGTACCCAGCGGCGGCCCTGACCTCGGCCGGTGACGCAGGCTGTGTCGAACCCAGCGGTGGCCCTGACCTCGGGGCCCGTGACGCACGCTGTGACGTACCCAGCGGCGGCCCTGACCTCGGCCGGTGACGCGCGCTGTGTCGTACCCAGCGAACGTGCGACAATGCACCGCCCACGGTTCGCCACAGTTGGGCCATTTGTCATGCGGGACGCCGCCTATTTAGACCGTTCCTTCCGGCTGGCCGTCCTTCAGACAGGTGCCGAGGTGCGTCGCCATTGGCAACGCTTCCAGACTGTGACGTCATTAAGCTGTCTGGCGATTAGGTGCGGCGGGGGCGGGGGTCGCCACTGATGAGTGTACGGCGTTTGGACAATACCATGGAAGAGAGGGAGAGAGGGAGAGAGGGAGAGAGGGAAGGGAGTCCCGAGAGCAACTGGGATGCTGAAAGACGAACCAAGAGAGACGTGGGGACAACCGGAGAAGTTGAATATCTTCTCCTGTTTGACCAGACGCGATTACGTAGCGCCCTTGCAGAAATCGCCGCGGAGATAGCCGAACCGTCTGGCGACATGACCTCGGCTGCCGGTGGGTCTGCAGCACGAGACGTGGCACGACAGCCGGCGAAACTGGTGAACAACATGCAGCTCGTGACTGGTTTGTGCTGACGCCCCTCCGTAACTGGACGGTGGGTGGCGGCACAGTAGGGCCGGTGACGGGCACGGCCTCGGCGCGCCACCAGTCAGAGCTGACGCCCTCCGTAACTGGACGGTGGGGTGGCGGCACAGTAGGGCCGGTGACGGGCACCGCCTCGGCGCGCCACCAGTCAGCGCTGACGCCCCGCCGTAACTGGACGGTGGGTGGCGGCACAGTAGGGCCGGTGACGGGCACTGCCTCGGCGCGCCACCAGTCAGCGCTGACGCCCCTCCGTAACTGGACGGTGGGTGGCGGCACAGTAGGGCCGGTGACGGGCACTGCCTCGGCGCGCCACCAGTCAGCGCTGACGCCCCGCCGTAACTGGACGGTGGGTGGCGGCACAGTAGGGCCGGCCGGTGACGGGCACTTCCTCGGTGCGCCACCAGTCGCCCCCACACCTCTGGAACACACGGACGCGGCCGGACCCCCCAAAAACTCAGTCGCTAATGCAGCTCCCAAAACAAACACCATCCAGGCGCAAACACAATTCAGAAAGGGCATGCGTCGGCGTATGCACTCTGCCGAATTTCACAATTGTTTGCCGGTACAGCTGCACGGCTATTACCATCGCAGTCTGGTGGCGAGGCCACCGCATGTTGACTGCGAGTCGCACGGAGCCGATCCCTGGACGAGTCTAACGGCCCTTGTGTGCCACTTTCTCCGGCCTCTCCAGCGTGGACACCCGTCGCAGGTGGTGGCGCTCCGGCGTGGACACCTGTCGCAGGTGGTGGCGTCCGGGCGGGACACCTGTCACAGGTGGTGGCGCTCCAGTGTGGACACCCGTCACAGGTGGTGGCGCTCCAGTGTGGACACCCGTCACAGGGTGGTGGCGCTCCGTGCGGACACCCGTCGCAGGTGGTGGCGCTCCAGTGCGGACACCCGTCACAGGTGGTGGCGCTCCAGTATGGACACCCGTCGCAGGTGGTGGCGCTCCAGTGTGGACACCCGTCGGTGGTGGCGCTCCAGTGTGGACACCCGTCGCAGGTGGTGGCGCTCCAGTGTGACACCTGTCGCAGGTGGTGGCGCTCCAGTGTGGACACCCGTCGCAGGTGGTGGCGCTCCAGTGTGACACCTGCCGCAGGTGGTGACGCTCCAGTATGGACACCCGTTGCAGGTGGTGGCGCTCGCCGCCCAGCTCCGCACCAGCCAACAGAAACACCTGCACCCTTTCACTCAATAGCCGACTGGCTGTCGGCTCGTCCAACGAACTGACTCGATTGTGGCTCGTCCAACGGACCGACTCGACTCTGAGGCTCGTCCGACGGACCGAAGGCTGATTTACGTTGACTAGAACAAGAGCTAACACTTGTTGCCATTTCTACATTGTAAATTCATATATTTTTGTAAAACCTCTGAATGAAATGCGCTGCACGGACGAATGCGAAACAGTGCAGGCATGAGCTATGAGAATCAGAGATGCCAGCCGTACGCGATGCGCCTAGCCGCAATTATTTTAAATACTCTTAACTCCTGTCTCATGCCACTTTCAACTGACACTCTCGATTTGTTGTTTGGCAAGAGTGTCTGTCTTAGCCTGCTTCTACCTACGGGCGAGTCTATTTCCTTTTGTATGGTACAGAAGTACGTCTGAATGACTAGGCTCGGCCCCGCCAACTGTCACACCGTTGGAACGTTAATTACTTCTGTTTTGTTGCAGCATTTCAAGTTCTAATTTCTTCGCTGAGATTTACATGTTGTCCTTTAATTTTGATTTGTTTGTAGCCGTCTTCAACACACTATTATCCTAAATGAATGTATTTTTTGTTGAAAGAAAGGCATTCGTGGTTGGCCATAGTTAGCGAAATTTGACTGAGGTGTCGTGGGGGAGGGGGTGACGACGTCAGCAAAATATTGACGAAAATTACAAATTTGTTGGGGGCAATGGTATTACCGGCGATTGGCAGGCGACCAGGGCGTCGGTTTCGGTATCATGACGTGATGCCACGTGGACCTGCGCTCGGAGGTGGGGCGACCGCTCAACCGGCGTCAGTCTTCCGGTGGGTAGCGCCACATTGGGGAGCGTAGCGCCACATTGGGGAGCTGCGTCCGACTCAGGCCGAGCGGGAAGGCTGTGGAGCAAACAGCATGGCACCCGTCCGTGTTAATCCGACATTTGTGCGTGGTGCATTTGTTGAACTTAAAATACGTTCATGGTATTCCGCTGATGCATCTGATTCGCGCAAGACTAAGGTAAATTCAGGCTCAATGGTGATTCTTTGCAATGCTCGTATGGTGACATTGCAAGAACTTTTCCACAACCGGGTTTATCTGCCCAATGTGAAGCATGCATACATGGGCGTGGGGAACTGGGGGTGGGTGGTGGACAGGGGAAGCGGCTCCCAAAATTTTGAACGACGAGCTCAGC